>WYDI02008791.1:0-51150 GCA_009867235.2 Psittacus erithacus | reverse complement strand
GCCAGTCCCTGGGTACCTTCTTGAATCTGAAAGTGTTTTCTTCATTGCTTAAAATAATGTGAGGGTTTTGTTGTTGTTGTTTGTTTCCTTTTAATCCCAGAGCACCTAACCCAAATCAGCTGCCCTCAGGCAGGAAACACGAAGAAGACAAGCCAATTCTGCTTGTACCATGAGAATTACCAAGATCAACCCCAAGCATACGGTCAGAATCACTGTCCAGTTCTATGGGAGGGAGTGTACCATGCATTAACTGTGATTTACAGGAGGGCAGCCCATGTGCAGCAGTGGCCCCCAGCTACAAACACAGCTTTTTTAGCAGCTAAGCTGATCCCATGGTTTTCCTCACCTATGCCAAGCCTCCAGGCAGCTGTGGAGCCTTTTTATTGGGAATTGAAATGATTAACCGAATTGTAATTGCAGATCACTGTTTGGTTAGACTTCAGTGCCTATGGATCAATGAGCTATCTAATTATAAATCTGAAGTTTGAGATATGTTTATAAAATCATACCCATTGCTATTAAATTTGCATGTCTCAAAGGAGATTTATTTGAATTTCTGTAATGAGTTTCTCAGCACGTTTGCTTTAAAGCATTTCCTACACTCAGCTGTTGTACACTGTGTTTACAGGAGGGTCCCAAAAAGATACTTTTAATTACTTTGACTGTGAAAATACTGAGTTTAAAGTCAAAACGTGCAGGCATGTTTGAGCTACTTTGTGTGTGTGGGTGCAAAGACTCATCTCTTTAAACATTCCCAGTGCTGGACCCAGAGTTTAGGAACAAACTATAGGTTTGTTTCCCAATCAGGAAATACTTTGTAGTTTTAGCAATTGAAGGACACTTCAGATTTTTCTTCTCACAGCTGCAGCTTAATAACCAAATTCTAACTAAAACCACCTCCTCCTGTGCATAAGAGGTCTAAAAGAGAGCTTTGCTGTTCTTGCAAATGCCAATAAACTAACACAAACATTTGGAGCTCTACTTGGTGGGACTGCATTGCCCTTGAAGCTTCTTCTCTCCTCACTTTATCATTAGCAAGGAACAAGTTAAAAAAAAGAGAAATTTAAATCCAGCATTGACTTATTTATTCTTCAGGTCACATTGAGCTCTTCTTTTTTTAATAAATAAGATATTATATTTTTAAGTTTTTGCTGGGCTGTTTAAGCACCGCCATAAGGTTGTAGATTAAACTGTGCTTTTGTGCAAATTCCTTCATATCTTTTATAGACAGCAGAATAATTAAATGAATTTAATTATTTTTCCTAGAATAAATCAGTCTATACAGAGATGATGGAAGATTTAATAGAGATATTTCCTCCATTAGGGACTAGTTCTGCATTCTCTACTATGAATAGCATTTACAAAGAAATAATGCGATTCCCACTCTAGTCAATAGGACTGCTCACAAGGGTAAAGTGTACATTGTTTGATCTCATCCTTGTTCATTAATGCCTATAAAAACTCCATTAGAGTACTTAAGGAAAAAAACACATAGAAAGAGAACACTAATAATTTTACTAACATCGCACAAAACCTAATAAAACTCTCCAGCAATGCTAGAGCCTTCTGGATCATCATCTCAGCCTTGTTTCGTTAAATGTTATTATCTCTAAGGGCAGTGCCAAAGCTAGAGCAGTGGAAATGTTTTGCAAATAATTAATGGTATAAATATAGTATTTTATTTCCTGCTGGATAAACTACCTATGAACACACTGTGACTTTTACTATATATTCAAAAGATGTATGAAAATGTCACAGATGAATTATTTCAATTCACTGCATCCACAGTTATATTACCTTGGTCCCTTGCTGCAGCTTATTTACCTGATGAACTGACTTGGAAGAATCTTTGTGCCACTGCTTATGAGCTCCTGACCAGACAAATAGGTGAGCAGCTGCACCCGTCTGCTTTACCAGAATGGATACCATCAGGGGTTCCTCCTTTTTCCCTTAACTTACTTTCTTTCTTAGGCTGTACCCCCATCTCAATGGATGTTTTGCCTTTACTTCCATGTTCTCGCTCTTTCCATTTCTTCAACACTTCATATTTTACCAGACCCTTCAGTCAAGCCCCTAGTCCATGCAACAGGAGCCTCTCCACTAATCTGAGTTCTAGTCTTTGGTGTTTATCTCAAGCTCCCTCCACTGACAGCAATAGACCCCAGCTTTTCCACAGACAGGACGTGGCTCTTCAGCTCCTTCACTATGCCAGATCACAGCAGCATGTGCTTGGATTACTAATATCAGTTCCCAGCATTTCTTAGCAGGATTGCTACACCGACATTTTATAATTGTGCCCCATACTTTGCACCTTGATCTGCAATGGAAATGGTATTTTCTGGTTAAATATTCTTCCCACAAAGGAAAGAACCTACAATCTCACCTGCTGAAAAGTCTCTAATCCCCTTCTGATCAGAAGACATTAGCACTGCCACAGCACAGGAGACTCAGAGCATGTCAACACAAGTGCTTCTTGCTCTCACTCTTGATTCCAAATTCTCTTCCCTACCCAGTAAAGATTCCTCATCTGACTGTAATTTCCCAAAGTAGTAATGGTTGAGGCTCAGGTCGCAGCTCTCTGCTGCAGCAGCGCAGCAAGAACCAAGATCTTACTGTAGACAGTGTGAAAAGCAGATGCCTTAGCAAAACATCAACCCAAGCTAGAAGCCCACAGGACAGAAACACACTGCTCTCAAACAGCACATGAACAGAAGAGAGGTGGTGGCTGCTTCCTACCAAACACTGGCACAGCAGCTCATTCTGATGACTGCACTGTAAGCCCTTTCCTATGCAAATATTTAATGTCCCATGATAAACCTCATCTACAAGAAATGCTGGAGAACCTGACTAACCAGATTAATGGGGCCAGGGGAAATCCATCAACAAAAAAATGAAAGGAAGGGAAACTGTAAAAGCAAAGCAAAATCCGCTGTTAGTGGCTGTTCCTATAAAACTTTGACTTTCAGTTATGTCTAAAGAATACTGATGAACAGTGGCTTAGTTGGAAATTATTTAATGTAAACACCACATTGAAGGGTTCAATCTTATTCAGCCTTCATGCAATATTTTGAAACTAAAATACAATCTCTACCACATGAAGCATAAGATCAATTAAAGGATGTTGACGCTCCAGCAGACTTGTAACTACACCGCTTAAAGTTCAGTCACTTTGTGTTTTAGTATATTTTTGTTAATTTTCAAACCTGAATCTGTAATCATTAAAAATGTTTAAATGTGGTCTCTTTCCAAAACCCTTTGGTCTTCATGGCTCTTCCTGCTAAGGGGTCTATGCTGGTCTGAATCTTATCCTTTTGCAAATATAACACACACATTTTATTCATATGGCTCTTTCCATTAGAAAAACAATCTAGACTCTGCCTATTTTGCATTCAGTAATATTATGCCTTTCAACAGGTCATTTGCTCCATAGAAGATGGACCATCTGTACTGACAAGGTTTGGAACTGAAAGGCTTGTGAAGAGAAAGCTGCTCTGATATGAATGCAGGATAGGAATGGGAAAAAGGTATCATAGTCACATTTGATGGTATCATGCAATGGAAGAATACGTGCTGGGCTGCCTGATGTTAATGAACGAGTTAAGTCTCCTCCTTTTCCTTCCCTTCGTCACTCAGCAGTCCACTCCTGATAAACCAACAACTGCGTTAGGTGAGTTATCTTCTCATAGGCAGAGTATGAAACCATGTATGCACAAATGTAGGGCCTGAGCACACCTCTTGACTTCCTTGGAGAAGGTATCCCATGTGTACGTAATGAGACTGGGGAGTGATTCCAAATCTTGCAGAGGAGTGGGAACTGCTCAAAGATTAAATTGGGCCATCTTGAGACTGAGGACTTCTTTTTTCTTATTTAGTTCTAGTAATGCTTCAGGATCTCACTTCTGAAGTCCATGCAAGGAATCACGTCTGTATGTCTACCGTTATAATCAAATGCTTGAGTTCGGGATAAGGGAGAACAATTAGAGAAAATTTCATTGAATCAAGCAAAAATGTCTTTCAAATGCCCATATAATTCCTCAGGAAGCACCCAATATACTCTTCGTATCACAGAGCCTTCAGAGAGATGTGGGGTGCCTGACTAAAGCATGAGGGGTGGAGAAGACAAAGGATTCTGTGCTCAGATGTTTGTACCCTTAGGCTATCACACAAAATCTATTGTTTGCTGACAATTTGCCTGACTGCTACTTTTCATTTCCCACCGACACTGGCAATAACAAGATAAAGGATACAGTGTCCTTCTCTACAGCTTTGCATTCCTACCATGCTGCCACTGGCATAACCCAATAAAAAAAAGGCCAAAATGCCATGAAGACTTGAGCTGGTGGTTGTGGGGGGGATACATGGCTTGACATGTTTGTGACATTACTGCCTATATCTTTCATCCTCCAGGTTCATCAGACCTGAACCCTAGCACAGAATCCTAGCAAGCTCTCATTGAGGCTTGGGCAGCAGATGAACACACAAACGCCCTCTTCAGTGGGTAAAGTGTTCCACCTACATTCACAGTGAGCCTCGATATGAATCAAAACACCCTAAAAAGTTAGAAGTGACATTAGGCCACGCCTTGGTGAATATTCTTTTAACTTCTATGTTAAAAATGTCAATCAAATATCGGTTTAATAACATACGTATTCTGCAGAGCAATACTGCACACTGTCAGAAAGAACCACGCCAGAGTCATGCCCTGTAGCAAGAGTGACAATCCAGCAAAAGCAAGCTGATTTTTTCTATTCATTAGCATACGGAGCTCAGCACTTACATAATATCTCGGTCCCCACCTTTGTCCCTGAACATAAGAACAATACATAATCCAACCCTGGCACCATTCTTAAGCGCCTCCTCCTTGACATTCACACCCTGTTAAATACATTATCTTGTTAAACATACAACTGCAGCGCCTGTATATGCTTAAGGCCTGCAGCACCGTTTAAAGACCTCATGTTAAGCACAGGATATTTAGTTGTATTACTTTGTGCTCTAAAATGAGCAACCTTTTACCTGACCCAGCTCAGTTAATCATGAACTTAGGCTAATGCCTCTTTATTTGACATTTTTAGGGTGATACAAGAATGTATTACCTCAAACTAAAAAAAAACCCCACCAACCAACCACAATAAAAGACAAAACCCATTGTACTTTATAAGGGATAAGCCGGAAGTCATCATAAAGACTATTTAATTTATGACAAGTAATTGCTCTCATACAAAAGCGCCCTTGAATTTGCTTCCTTTTATTTTTACTAAAATGTCTGGTTTAGTACCAGTTCCCCCTTGGGGTTTGCCACATATCTATAGGCAAACTAGACCTTAGTTCCACAGCATGCAGCCCATTGTTTCCTAGAAAATGGCAGGTATGAAGAAATACTAAGATGAGTTGGTTTAAATGATAACAACTTCACTGAATTTTCCATTCATGTAGAAATAGATCTTATTCATTATCCTTCCATAATTACTTTTGAAACATCCATTTGTGTGGAAATACAATGTCTGTTATGGCATGTGTACGTCACCCCTTCTATGTCTCTGGTCTCCTGAAATTCAAGCCCTCTGTCTGCAATTCGATATACTGCATTAATTGCAAATCAGCTGATATGAGCCCATTTTTTGTGAGTTTTTTATTGCATTACTTTCAATAACTCTAACATTACAGAACTGCTGCGTGGTGTTCTGCACCATGTAACAAAAGCTTGGCTGTTTCCTACAAATCAATTTTAATAAGATTCCTTTTTACAAATGATAAATGCCTGGAAAGCAATTTAGAAAATCTAAGATGGTGAGCATAAACATGCATATGTTGTTTTTCCTTTTAAAAGAACTTGTGAGATTGTATAAATGGAGGAAAAAACTTTAAGGAATGACCTGTGATAAGTATCTAACATCAAATTAATGACTTAATAACCAGGAAAAAAGCCAGAACTAATACTATTAAAGTTGTGCAAGTTGATACAACGGCAGACAACAAGTCCTCCTACAGATTGCAGACTTCTCTGTAAACTGCACTCATGTTCAGGATAACTAAATCCAAAACAGAGGAACAAAGAGTACTTTCAAAGTACAGGAAGTTTTTAGTGGACAACCGGAAATTCTATTATGGTAGAAAAACTTCAAAAAAAGAGAGGAAAATCTGATAAATTTGTGAACCTTATTGGTTTCATAAATTCCTGCCTGATTCTTGAAATACTCTGATCTCCTCCAGAGTTTATGATTATAAATCACTGCAAAGCTGTAATTGCATTGTAGTTAAATATTTATACCCCCACTATTTATGTTTTAGTAGATTTAAAGAAAAAATATCATTAAATCAGAATGAAAATGTATGTGGTACCAGCAATGTACTGTTCAAATGCAACCACACTTGGTGACAAGGTTGTTACTCCTGCATGGCTTGGATTTGATGAAAGTGGGTGGAACAGCTGGATATAAAATTACAGAAGTAAGAAGAAAGGAAGTAATGTGGGTAAACCCTCAGGATAACAGATATAACAGGAAGGACACGAAGGCATGAAAGGCAGTTTAAATTTTGGCCAGTATTACAGGCCAAAGTTTCCTGGACCTGTACAAGTGCCAGTACACCATGAGAAGTCTCTTGTTGCCTCAACAGCAAATCAGAATAAATGAGGCCATGTGTCTGCATTCCTGCTTGCTCCGGTTCCTTGTCTCCTACACAGAGACAAGAACAATGTTGCAAACAGAGCACAGAATCTGTAGCAGAAATTCTTGATTTTAAGCCCCTCACACATAGCCATCCCATTCATCTGCTTCCGGCCAGGGCACGACTGAAATGTGGCTCAATCATTTTTAGGTTGATTACAAGACAGAGAAGGAAAAGATAAGACAACCAGCTGTGATAAGAGAGGACTGGGACAGTCTTAATCATTACTGTGAGCAGACTGAAAAGCAAGATATTGTCCTTTCAGAAACAGAACCACTGTTTTTTAAAGGATCTGATTATAGAGCCTTGCATGTTACAAAATGATCAGATCTGACCCCAGTGCCTGCTGCTGGGTAGATCACTAACTACAGTTAACTATTTTTTACACATTACAGTGCACAAGCTAATTTTCAGTTAATTGCTGTTAATAAATTGCAGGACAAAGCCACATTTTTCAACCTAAGAGTCCGTTAAGATTATCCATTGCCCTTAGAAGACTTCCACAGAGAACTGACCGTTTCTCAGCATCATGAAGGCAAACACTGGAGTAATGCGTGGAACACAGTTGGTATACTTGCCATTCATATTGGAGTACAGTATATGATATCGGTAATATTTGTAGGGTCATATGAGAAGCAAGTCAAGTTAACAAAGCTACTTAATATGAAAAAATAAAAGCTCTAGGCAGGCAATATAGTAAAATTCAGTACATGCCATGAGGAAATAAGCAGAGAACAAAACAGTGAGCAAAAGTAATGAGGTGAAGGGTGGCTGGGCCTGCTCTGCACCATTTGGATTACATCACCCCTTAGGACAGGGTTTCAGTTGTACAGTGGGCTGCACAAAAGTGGTTATTTCAGGGTGCAGCTCCAAAATAATGTTGCTTGAATAAGCCAGTACTGTTGGACATTTTTACTGTAATTGGTAAAAACATGTAATGAGAAAAAGCATGAAATCCTCTTCAGAAAGAAGAGCTGAAATCCTCATCAGGACAGTATCTCACTGAGTGACAAGGAAAAGGTCAACATGAACACCCATTTCTTGGTCACCTATAAAGCACAACTTGGCGATTACCGTAGCAGTGTTGACAAATGGAGATATGCTGATTACTCAAGGCTGAAGCAACACCTAGAAGATATATTTGAGCAAAACCTAGACAACAAAGAGTGAGCAAGATACAAAGATATCCCAACAAAGAGAAAAGTATTTCATGTGGAATGGTTAGCCAGAGTGGATGCCTCTGGATACTGTCCGCAGAAGTCAATTTTTCTGGAAAGCACACTCAGATATTCTGTAAATCCCAAAACACAAGCAAACTAATTTAGATATGGTATGAGGTTTGGCACCGGGGAAAGAAAAACTTTACAGTTTATGGAACTGTCTGACAGTTTCTAGGCAGAAAATAATGGGTTTGGAGAATTTTAAATGTTGCGGCAACCGCAGGTCAATGTCCTCCCCACCGTTCCTGCCTGGTAACAAGATATCTCAGAAACAAATTGATGCCACTAAGGTAACAATCCTCTTGATAACAGACTGACTCTAAAAGAAAAAGTTGACCACTTTGTTAAAGCGCTGCAAAAAAAAAGGTTTCAACTTGTCCAAAAAGCCTGACCTTAGGAGAAACCTTTCTCCTGTAAGCACAAGTCTGGCTGAAACAAACCATTTCAAAGCTATGTATGGCAGGCAGGTAACTGTGGTACCTTCCTGTGGAAGGGGACTCATAATTCCAGCGCTTTCTCTTTACTCCTGCCTAAGCCTGCTTCTGACATGAGTGGTTTGCTAGTCATCATCAGCATGGATAACCAAAACCACCTGTATGCCAGCGTGAGCCAGAGTCACATCTGCAAACTTTGATATGCCGTAATAATGCTTTCCCAATGAGCTATAAACACTTGGGATTGATCTTGAACAGAACTGGAAAGAGTTCAGAAGTCCTGTTTACTTACTAAAGCAGGGATGACTTTCTTGGGAAAAATGCAAATGCAAGTGGTGCAATAAAACTGGGAGTAAACGGATGATTTACAAGTTTCTCAGACTAATAGAACAGCTCTCCCATAATTATACCTAACGTAAAACCCTCAAGACTCTTACACATGCATTTTGCAAGGCAGAATATCAGATGTGATAGAGCTGGGCACTGTGCATCAACAGGCTTTGCATAAGAACTTGTGAAATCATCACTACTCAAGTTTTAGTCAGTTTTGCCACATAGCATGAGTTGTTCCACACTGCTGCATCTTGCAAGCAGAACGTGCAGCTTATGATTTGCTGGCTCTGGGAGCTGAACTAACCACGGATTTGATAGAGTCGTGAGTAAGAAACAATTTAGTTGTTCTCTGGGGTGAAGAATGGAAAGAAAAAGGCATGTGTTGATTGCTACATTGCAGTGCTGAACCTCCCTTTAATTCATGGAGCGGAGTCAAACAACTCCTCTGCTTCACTTCATACGGAAAACTGAATTTGTCTTTGGACTATTACTGTAAAGCAAGGGATACTCCCACAGCATCTGAAACAAAGGCTAGTAATGTTGGAGGAAAGACATCCCCTGATTTCCACAGGCATTGGGTGAGGCTCAAACTTTATACACTTTAGGAGTGGGCTGTCTGAATAAATGAGTCAAACTATACTGGCCATTATTAAAGGTTATTAATTAGAAGCAACAGGAGTACCAGAGAGAGTTAATGTTGCTGGAACACTGAAAATTGCAGAAATTCAGCCTCAATATTAACCCCCCCCTCAAAAAAAAACAAACCCAAATTCTGTACATTCATGATCCTCATGAACAATAATGAGCAAGAACCCTTTCATTTGATATATATACAAATCTATCTTCTACTTGCTTATCTAATTGACATTTGCCTGTGTTCCTTGTTTGAGAAATCCATTTTAACAAGTTAAGTAGAAATAATAGACTTCAGAAATAATATCTTGGGTACTGCAGCTGAAAACAGCTTCTGAACGGAAGCAAATCTGTTTCTCTTTAGTGAAATGAATAGAACCCTTCAGCCTGCACCAGCTGAGAACCAACCCCTTTTGGGCTGTTTTCTAGAAATACTTTAATAGAATTAATTCCCACAGTAAATACAAATGTCATTGTCCTGCTGCTGGGAACGAGAGTAACATACTTTGTCGTTGAATTTAAAATGCTCTGGTCATTTCACTGTCTGCTTTTCTGGCAGACACAATATCTGCATTTTCCCAGCAAAACTACCATCTTCCCATGCTTTGCCAATTTATGTTGTATTTTCTGGAGAGAGGTGGTTTCATTTCCCCTCCTTTGCTTGGCTGTCAGACCGGGGCAAGCCAGCGCGACAGGACTGGGAGAAGCAGCTGCTGCCAGCCACAAGGACTGGCCCAGGGATGCTGCCCGGGGCGCCCTGGCATTCCTGCACTTCCCAAAGATACAAGGCACCCTGGCACAGGCTGGCAGATCACAAGGTCTCCAGCATCGCCACTACTGCCAAGCGCCGCTTCTGTGCCGACTCGAGCTATTCCATCCCGGCAGGGGAAAAGGGGCAGGTAAAGTTTTGGATGCTTCCCTGCCAGCCGAGTAGCGCAGATGCTGGGGAAGCAGGAGCGCGGAGACGCCGCTCCACGGGGAAGCCGCACCTGGCACATACCGCCAGCACAAAGAGATCGCGCTTTTTGCACCGAGCATCACCAGAAGTTGTAGCGGAAGGAGGTGAGCTGCGCTGCGAGCGCCCTTCCCGCCACCCCTCCCCGGCCCCGGCCATGTGCCCTCCCCACAGCGGCACCGGCTCCACGGGGTGACTTCCCCAAGCTGCACCCTCCCGGGACCCTCCCGGTGCCAGCCCCCCACTCACCGGTCTCTCCATCATCATCATCTTCCTCCTCCCCCTCCTCCTCCTCCTCCCCCTCCAGATCCAGCAGCACATCTTGGTTCTCCGCATTCATGTTGCCGGCGTTGCGACCCCCCGCTCCCGCTCTCCCGCCGCCGGGAGCCAAGCCCGCCCCGAACCCTCCCTACCCCGGAGGCGGGGCGGTGGCGGGGGGCGGGCTGGGCGGCTGCCGGCACCTTCCCAGCGGGTTTGCCCGCCCTCATCCCTGGTGCGCTGCTCCGCGGGCTCCCAGCGAGTCCCGCCGCTCCCAGGCCCGCAGGAAGGCGCTCTGGGGGTCAGGACAGGCAGCAGCGCGTTTCCTTAGCCCGGACATCGTTATCACCTTCCAGCTGGAGCTGTCCGGGTGGGTAGAAGACTCTTGCTGATCTTTGGGCAGAGGGAGGCAACAATCGTTGTCAAAATCGCGCTCTGTAAGCCGGCACATTGACGTACTTCATTAATGGCATCCTGAGTGATTAAAAAGGGGAAGCTGGAAAAAACGTACTAATCATTCAATCATAGAATATCAGGCTGGAAAAGACATCAAGGATCATCTGGTCGGCAAAGCATGATCTAGAATAGATGTCCCACCATGCTCTATTAAAAGTGTCCAGTGTTGAGGAATCCACCACTTCCCTGAGGAGATTATTCCAATGGTTGATTGTTCTCCGTGTGAAAAATTTTCTTCTTATGTCCAACTGGAATCTCCCCAGGAGTATCTTGTGCCAAGCCCTTTGTCTTTTCCATGGAACTCCTTGTATAAAGGGAGTTTCTGTCGTCGATAAAGTCTCCCCTGATCCTTTTCTTCTCAAGGCTGAACAAACCCAGTTCTCAGCCTTTCCTCTTACAGCAGGCTTCCAAGTCCTTGGACCATGTTTGTGGCCCTTTTCTGATCCCATCCTTTTTTTATAGTGGGGACAAAAACTGAAGCTGGTATTCCTTTGCACGTTTTGTTTCTTTGTCTTTATTTTTCTTTCAGTTGGCCATATCGTAGAATTTGTATTCATGATCATATAATAAGCTGATCAAACACCATCTTAAAACTAATTAGGGAACAGGTTTTCAACAGGATCCAGGTTGAAGATTTTACAATCATAGAATCACAGATGCAAAGATGTCTCTGGCTTCATTCATATGTTTTGGCATGACTTTTCGGCAATGGGTCACCTGAAATCAGTCAGATGATGCACCCAGGCACTGAAGAACTCACCATTGATAAATACTTCTGAAAATGTGAAGCCCATGTATATAACCCAGTAAATATTGACATAAAGTAGAAGTTGGAGGATGAATGATTCAAAGCCCATCGCTAGAGCCCTACTGATGTATTCAATGTGATTAACTATTTCATAGCCAAGAGCTTGTCCTCATCTCCAGATACAAACTAAGAGAGTTTTGCAACACAGGGAATGCAGAATTGTCACTATGCAGAAATGCTGCGGGGGCAAATGTACTCATTAAAAGGGATTTGCTACATGAGCACTCAAGCTCAGCAATATACTGATATACTCACATGTATTGGTCCCAGAGGAAAAGTAGAGGGTTCCTAAAACTGGAATGTATCTGGAGGAATGCCCAAAGAGGAACCGGACGGAGGTTGAATATTGGGAATAAATGGAAATGAGGCTGGAAAAATGGATTGAAGATACAGGGAGCTGTGTTTAAGGAAAGGAGAAGATAAGAAGAGCAAGATTTATTTTTTTTGTGCCTGAATAAAGAAATAAATACTGTATAAGCAATCTATTTTCAATCTCTAGTCCATCGCTGATATGAAAATGGCCCACAGGACCCAGGATGTCTGAAGTGTACAAACAGGAATCTGGACGAAAAGCCATTTGTCAGATAAGCCTGCCACTTGCTAATACGGTTATCTGTGGTCAGGCAGCTGTGGGTTAGAGTCACAGCAAGGCCTGGCATTACAACGAGTCTAAGTGCAAGCACTTTCAGACAAAAATGAGTTGGGAAATGTAACTGGGAAGTTTTGGAGCAGCTCTGCTTAGCAAAGACCTCCTCACACTGCTTGAAGGGGGAAGTGGTCTGCAAGGACATAAATGAAATCATCAGAACAGAAACTACCTCTCTCTACCCAGTCCATGCCAGCACCAGTATTAGCAAATGAGCATTATCTGCACCATCTGACACTGAGCGTTTTTCTCACTGTGTTAGATAAAGCAAGCCTCCCAGAGCTGAACTGGAGGAAGGCAATATGAGAGAGGGATACCCAAAGGGGGTCATGATGCCTAGTAAGACATGTGTTTTCTTATGTCACAAGTTAGAAATCTGGTGTGCTGGCCTGTGACCCAGGCAGCCTGCCTCTGCCCATCTCAGCATGTGCCTTACTCACTGTCACGACCACTTGTCAGGTTTTACACTTTGTGAGGTGACATGGAGAGAATGAATCACACTGCTCCTTGCCAGAAGTGTTCAGAAGGCTGCAGATGCCGCATGGTTTCAATGAGTCCAGCAAATAGATGCAGTGACTTCTTTATATCTGTGTTGTGTAATATTCAGCTGTTTTCCTTCCCTGTGCATCCTCCCCAAAATGTGGTCCCAGTGGTGAGGTCTCATTTTGTGGATGACAGAAGGAGAGCAGAGACTATTACAGAAAGGTACAGCTTGGCTTAGGACTGTGACTAAAGGCTTGTGCACTTTCGGGTACACAACAGGGACATCACTGTTACCTTGGTTACACACTTCCCATTTTCACATTTCATGAATGAAGAGGTAATCGAACAGCTGCAAAGTGCAAAATAAATGTGTACAAAAGAGAAGCATTTCAAAACCAGGCCATACACAAAATGTTTTTAACTGGATCCTCCTAATAATACAGGTAGAGGATCTACCTCTTCAGTCCTGTTCTCACTGTAGGATTTCTCCCTGCAATTACAGAACACGAATATTGAGGGATTCATTCAGCCTTTGAGCCTGAATTTGCGGCTGAATGTTCAATTTCATAGGTTGCTTCAGAGCTCAGTTTTGCAGTTATCTGAAAAGGCGATAGGAGCGCTCTGTCTAAAATTCCTGCAAACTTTTTGAAGACACATAGCTATTTGTTTTTTACCTTGATACCTACTGCAGCTACTTCCATGGGCACTTTCAGTAAAGCACCAAAGCTTCGGAAGGTTCGTTTTGTTACTCCTGAAAACCAGAGACAAACAGAGAAAGCAAACGAAGAGAAAAACGCAACAGCACCACCCTGCTGCCATCTCCTTGTCAGACGGATAATAACAAGAGATCCGCTCAAAGAATTGCAGTTGTGTAACCTCCAGCTGACAAGCAGAGTTTTTCCAAAGTCATCTGAAATGAAGAAGTTAGGCTGAACCAAATCCTTTCCTCCCACTCCCCAGTTATAGCATGGCTGGTTTCAATTTTACAGAAGAAGAAATGAAAGTGTTTTAACATTCCTGGTAGTGAGAAACAGAGCAGAGGTCCACGGAGCCAGTGGAAAAATTGCTTCCATGGGTAAGGGTTTCATAGCAACCCTAACAACATAGGTCAGGAAAAGACTGAAAGAGATTGTTTAGTCCAGTGGTGACAAAACTTTGGCACAGGCACTAAGTGTTTAACTGACATGGATCTGGGCTGGCACCAGGGTCTCTGAGTCACAGAGCCTTTGACAATGAATCTGGCGCCAAGCATCAGAAATATGCTGTTGACTGCTGGTCTGGTGCAACCCCTAACAATAAGGCAGGTTTGGATGTATCCAGACACTGGTGACAAATATTTGCTGCTCATGTGCTTCACAGTCCCTGGTGAGGAGCCCATGAGGTCCCCAGGTATGCTGTTGCCAGAGTTTCATTCCTGTCAATACACAGCCAAAATAATTTTGCAGCAATTGAAGCTGTTTTCTTCTTGTCTTTCTCCCAGCACCCATGACAACAGCTGGTAGTTGTCCTCCTAATAATAGCATATTACATATGGAAAATAATCATCTTAATGCCTCTGAAGCTTTTCTTATCCAGATTACACAAACCCAGGCCTTCTAGCCTTCCAGCACATATCACTGTCTGTTCTTTCCTCTCTGCTAAGATATTAGTCTAAAAATCTCAGTGTGAGACTCTATGGAAGGAGAATGGGATATTATTTTACAAAATCTCTTAAGTACATTGGCTTTACCCACACACAGGCCTTTTCTCAATGATCTCATTCACTTGGACTCTCACACCCACATACTTAAAAGAACGAAGATGTAAGTGTTTGGGTGGTCTGGCCAGGGTCACTTGTGTCCAACACAGAGAACAAGGGGACTGTGTAGGTCCACCCTTGAAGATATTCAAAAGCTGCCTGGGCACAGCGTTGGGCAACTAGCACTAGATACTCCCCCGTCCCCGTACCCCCAGCCCTCCCCCCTTCCCCCAGATGACCTCCAAAGGTCCCTTCTGACCTCAACCACTTTGTAATTCTGTGAAGGGATGCCAGGTATCAGGTCCTTATCATATGTTAAACAACAACAGACTGATTTTTGGGCAGGTCCTTTATACTCAAGAGACAAAAATCGCTATGGCTTGATTCTTTGCATCAGAATTTTTACTTCAACCTCCATAAATTTTAGACACATCTGCTCCAAGCTCCTTAAGGCCATAGTCTGTATTCTAGCTGAGAAGAAAGGAAAAGGAATGGTATGTATGATATGCTGTCACCTTCCTTCCATCTTCCCCTTGTTAGAGGGCAGGGTCTTCCGCTGACAGGCAGTCTGTGGCCTGGTTCTACTGGAGTGCAGTCCTGAGCTTAATACAGGCAGCAATCCTTGATCTTACTGTTGTGGACTATGTCTTTGTTTATTAATATAGTTAATTTTTTACATTACTCTTGTGCTTACACAACTATATGCACTCATGCTTCATTTCTGTCATCTTACCATTTCCATTGCAAGTCAGTATCTCACACTTTCTTTCACTGCCTAATTCTTGATTTTAAGGTATGGCATCCAACAACAAATACTGCATTCCAGGTAAGAACTCACCCACAGTGAATACAATTCCTGTACCATTTTGAATGTGGTGCTCCTTCTAACATATCCCAGACTGACAATGACTTCTTTTGCAGCAGCAGCTGTCAACTCATATTTCTGTTACACTCTGAGATTAGTCTTAGATTAATTTCTGTACTTGAGTTGTCAGCCTATCTCCCATTTTGTATTTCTGTAGTTGATTTTCTGCTCCTAAGTGGACATTTTTGCCCTTGTTTTTATTATATTTCCTCATTTGATCAACTCTTTCTCATTTGTCAAGATAATTTTGTTGTCTTTCACAGTGTTTGCAGACTGCTAGGGGTCAAAATCCATACTGCTTAAACCAAGGTCCCAGCAGAATAAAGACCATGAGCATCAAGAAAGCAGACAGCAAATTTGAAGGATTGGTAGGTCAAAACCACAACAAAAACTTATGAGGAAAGCTGTCAGTTATTGAAAGATGCTGTATTAAGGCCACTACAACAAATCATATCAGTGCAGACAAAATTTGGGGAGAATAACAGAAGACAAGTCACATGGTGTGAGGAATTCTTTAAGGATACTGAGGTCAAAGTGGCCTATCACCTTGGGATTCATTGCAGAGCAGAGAACATGGGCATCTTTCTATCCTGTGCTCCTAGTTGGAGTGAAAGAAGTAATTGCCCCAGAGGCCAAACAAAGTCTATTATTTCACATTTCATAAAACATTTGACTTTTTAATGACTGCTGGGATAGTGTGTCTTTGTGGGTGTCTGAAAGGAGGTGAATCTTAAAGCATTACTGAAACTGAAGCCCAGGGACAGAAAAGATACCATTTGAAGTGCTCCTTTAGATAGCCTGCAAAGCCCCTATTCTAATGGAGGAATAAAATCAGAGAGAAAATTAAAACAAATAAAATGGTCATTCCCCAGAAGAAATTCTCCTAAGTGCACCAAATTATTCAGAAATTTGCTACATTAAAAGTCAGTAAAAGAAAATGTGGGAGAATGTACGTTCACTTCACCACATATACATTTTTCCGGGTACTGTTAAGTTAGTGTTTGCAATATGTTCAAGTATAGAGCAAAATGATCGAAGAGTTTTGAGATCATTTTGTTTCATCAGGTTCTTGTGTTTATTCCAGTGTGATTCACAGGTAGGGAGAGCAGTGAAGCATTAAGGGAAATTAAAATTACCCAAACTCTGTAGAGCTCTAGTATTTTTCTTTTACCTTGGTTATGTTTCCAGTTGTATGTAATCCTCCCAGATTTCTTAATTCTCACTCTAGCATGCAACCTCCTGTCTGAGATGACAGCTTCAGTCTCTTTTGCCCTCTATTGAAGTGAACTGGTAATAACAATTGCTAATAAAATGTGAGCTCCAATACATAAAAGAGGTTATAAATAATTGATCTCAGACCAGTGGGGTGTGTAATTACTTTATGTACAAGTCTCATAAGCGCTCCGAAGTCTTCTGCTGGCTCCTACCTACGTGTTCATTTTACCTTCTTTCACTAGCTGTCCTTAGTATGGGATGCAGACATGGTAATTATAGAAAACTTTTTGTCTGATATTTCTAACCTGTTTAATACAAAGCTTTTAATTCTTAGGAAAGGTCTATAATGGCCAATACGTATCTTAAAATAATAGACTGAGAGTTCAAATGCTTTTCTTTTTCTAGCACAAATGTCTGAACTCAAATAGTTCAGAATATTTAAATTTCAAGGAGTTAATGGGGTTACTTCAACAGGTGAATTATGAACAATCCCATGCAATTATTTTATTTGCAATGTGCTATACTAGTTCTATGGTATTGTAATGGTACTTAAAAAAACCCACCCCAAACTACTCCCATATGCATCAAGATATCCATCAGTCACAGGAAATGAGTGTAGCAAATCTTACTCATTCTTCAAAACAGAGCATGTTCTGAGTCATCTTGCCTTACCCTGCAAGCACACAATACACTGCAACATTACTATAGGTAGGTGGGTTGGAAGGCAAAGTCACTCATGTGGGTAAGTTCAAGTAGGCTGCATTACTAACATGACTAGTCATAGAATCATAGACTTATAGAATGGTTGGAAGGGACCTTAAAGATCAGCTATTTCCTACCCCCCCGCCATTGGCAGGGACACCTTCCACTAGTCCAGGTTGCTCAAAGCCTTGTCCAACCTGGCCTTGAACATTGCCTTGAACATGGGGCATCCACAGCTTCTCTGGGCAACCTGTCCCAGTGTCTCACCACCCTCACAGTAAAGAATTTCTTCCTAATATCTCATCTAAATCTCCCCTCTATCAGTTTAAAGCCATTCACCCTTGTTCTGTCACTACGTGCTCTTGTAAAAAGTCCTCTCCAGATTTCCTGTAGCCCCCCCTTAGGTACTGGAAGCTGCCCTAAGGTCTTCCCTGAGCCTTCTCTTCTTCAGGCTGAACAAGCCTGATTCTTTCAGCCTGTCTTCATAGGAGAGGTTCTCCAGCCTTCTGATCATCTTTATGGTCTTCCTCTGGACTTGCCTGAGCAGGTCTACATTCCTCTTGTGTTGGAGACCACAGAGCTGACTGCATTACTGTAGGTGGGGTCTCACATGAGCAGAGTAAAGGAGGAGAATCACCTCCCTCAGTTTGTTGGTCACACTTCTTTTGCTGCAGCCCAGGATATGGTTGGCCTTTCAAAGCTGGTGATAGCACCTCTGCATGCTAGTAGTACCTCTGTGCTAGTATTGCTGCCCTTCGCATGGGGATATACCAAGCTGCTCCAGATTAGCTGCAGTATGTGGGCATCATGTTCAACTGCTGGAGAAGGTATGTTGCATATGTGAGACTGCAAACCGATTTTGTCTTACTGCTCTGAGAAGATGCAAATAACTACGTTTAGTAGTGGAAATCGTTACACTAATTTGAGTAGTGTAGTGCAGCATTCCTGTGTCAAAGTGTAGGTACAGTCTGGATGGGAAAGTAAAGGAGTACACACAACCACGTGGTATAATTGAGTGTTCAGACTACACAGGGAAATGTTATCAGTGAGATATATATTCTTGGAGTAAAAGCCTGAACTTGTGACAATTATGCATATTGATGATAAGGTCAGAAAAGGTTGACTTGGCACAGACTAACTCATGTGGGTTATGTCCCTTCCCCTTAATGTCACTATCCCCTGTTACTGTGATGGCAGATGCATCCCACACTGCAGCAAGTGCTCATTTCTACTTCCTGCTTCCAGCAGGAGAAGCAAGAGCTTCCTCCATGGGCTTTCAGAAAGCCTTTGTGTTTGTGGTAAACAAAGTGCTTTCAGTGACCGCTGTTGTACAACTCTCTCACCACTTGCTAGCGCAGAATCTCCATCAAAAGTTGAGGAGAGAAGAAAAAGGAATTCTGAAATCAACCCCACAATTAGATAAGTGAAGACTTAATGACAAAATACTTCGCAGCACTTTTAAGGATAATTTGGTTCTATCCTGTGGCCATGAAACAATCTTAAAATAACTTGTCAATAATTGTATCCTGCTGGGATAGAATAGGACCTTCTGGCTCTAATGAAAAGCCTGGCAATCAAGCTTCATAAGGCTTTACTTAAAGCTGAAAGAATGAATATAAACACACAAGAAAATACTTAGCAACAGTTTGATTCATATTTGTGCTTTTGGAACTCTGCAGTTCCTCCTGACAGGTAGAGAAAAGCTGCAAGCTCCTTTGCCTCCTCTTCCAGCAAAAAGGAAATGGATTTCTGCTATTTCCAGATCAGACTTCTTTTATCAGGATGGGTAGCACTCATGCTGGGGCTGGTCTTAATTTACAACAGTCCCTCCCCGAATCCCCGGTAACATCCCTGTTGCTGTGTTGTTCTGCTGTTAAATGCTATGTCTGTACTTGCTTGTGGTCATATAACCAGTGTGCATCAGTAGACACCACAATGCTTGATGTGAGAGCATTCTGTGACAGGCTCCAACACTTCTTTAGAAGTTAGAGGAGCACATGTGTCTGTGTGTATCTTTCTGCTGCAAAAGGAAATGGTCTTGTTACCAGTCCTTCCTCCCCCACTCCATTGTGCCATATTGCACCTCTGTGTATTTCGACTTTACTCCAAGAAGGAATTATGCTAACAGTCAGATAGAATTAGGCTGACAGACAGGAGGACAGGCTGGTCCTCCTGAAAGATGCAGAACAAGGATTCTGCTGTGTGCTGGTCTGGAGCCCAAGGAGGAATACCAATGTGTTCTGCAAAGTCTCCCTATTACACTTGAAAGAGAAATTGATCCTTCTTCATATATCTTCCATGCCTTGCAAAATGCAATTTAGAAACCCACTCTTATTTATTACTGTGAGGCATTAAATATATATATCTCTACAAAGTGTGAGAATTTCCTGACCTCAGGGTATGAGTTGATTTTAAGCAGCTTCTTTTTAATCTCCCTGTGTCATTTTGCTCTTTTATTTTCTACTGAAAGTGAGTTTGTATGAGACCTAAAATGTTAGTTGGATAAGACCAAATATCATTCACCAAATAGAAGCAGGAAAGGAAACAGATGGATGTGTAAGGAAGCTTGGACCACTGACTGAGCTACCCATCCTTTGCTATGTGTTTGACACCGATGGTGATTTTAAAGAGAGGAGTTTGCTCTGTGTGTCTCTGTGTTTGGCCTCCTCAGCACAGGCTGCTGCATTGCCAGGAATGTGGATGCTTTCTGCTGCCCAGGATCATGTTTTGTTACCACTTCCTTCTTCGGACACTTGCCAGAAAATCACCTTGGAAACCGAGGCACCAGTTTCCATGGTCACTCGGAGGAGCATGTGTTTCCTTCCATTGCATTGGGCTTTAGCGGGAGGAAGCCCACAAGCTTTTTTTTTGCAAGAGTGAGTTCAGTGGGATCGGACTCAAGAAGCTGCATCCTGACCTTCCTTCCTCCATCAAATCCCCAGTGAAACCGCTGGAGCTGCAGAGTGTAAACAAGGACAGAATGCGGCTTTACGTGAACGTGCTCACAACTGAGCTGTGAAATGACATCTTACAACTTGCCTCTGACTTGTTACCAACCCAGAGAAACTCAAGGGTGAGATAAACAGGAACGAACAGAACCTTGTTCTCCTCCAATTGCAGGCACAAAAAGTTCCACAAACAAGAAATAAAAGCCTTTGCAAGCATTCACCTGGTGGTTGAGGTGAAACCCAGGAGTAGCTGGTCAAACTAAAGGTATGATTGTGCCAGGATCCTGTACTCAGAAATGGCCTGGGGCTGCTTGTGGGAAAAAAGTGCAAGAAATAGCATTTTTCCTGATTCCCAGGTTCCTGAAATCAGCTAGTTGGGTCAAGCACGGCAGGATCAACATGCAGACCATGTAGATGTGAAACTTGTTGATTTTCCCTAAGGAAAACAAGAAATGTACCTCAGGCTAGTGTGTAAAGACCTGAAGCTCCTCTCCATTGTGAGCACGTAGGCTGCAGCAGAAACATCTTCACATCAGGTATTGTCATCAAGGCCAGGGGAAATATAACAAATACAGAGGATCTATTAAGCACTTTGCAGCAGTTTTCCAGATCTGCAATTTGAAGCCATGGTAATTGCTTTGTGAACAGTAACTCTGCTTGTTGCAACTGGAAATTAGTGTTTCAAAGGAAGAATTTTTCTTTCCAGTTACATACGTGACCATTAGCAAATGTGGGAACTGAGATATCAAATCACTACAGCTCCTGCTTCTTCATTCTTACTTTTTCTAACCTTAGATTCTGAAGGAAAATTATTAAAGAAACAGTAAATCCAATGTCAAATACCATAATAATATATTTTTTGTTGAATTTGATTATTCAGTGTGGGGATGGAGTTTGTGGAGACACATCACTGACAATGCACAGAAAGGTGTGAACAGATTTGAGCTTGTTTTGCCCAAGCTAAGAGCTGACTAGATGTCAGCCAGCCAGTCCAGAAGCTGCATAAACATGGTAGCATGCCTGATGTGTTGCTGTATCTCTCTAAGCCAATATGTCCCTGCAACCCAAAATAGCCCAGTGTATTATTTTCCACACTGTACTGAAGCATGGAGAAACTGAATGATATGATTGCTGTTGCTCTTTCAAAACCAGTTTAATCAGTTCGTTAAATTCAGGCTGTTTGGGGCACGCTTCATCCATGATGCCCATTAAATCATGGTATCTCTCACAGCAACACATTTGTGGAAGCTATTGTTGAATGACCGGTCGGTACTCTGTTATGTGATGTTCCTTTCAGATCACCTGGGACGCTTCTACTGTATTTGTATTGCTATCAGCAACTCTGAATCCCTCTAAACCAACTGATGGTTTTCAGTAACCACAGCTCGAATGAACAGTTTACCTCTGCATTGATCAGTTTTGTGCATACCCTGCAGAGTGGACAGTTACAGACTTTTATTGCTAACAAGCAAGAAAAGAATAAACTCTCCTTATATTAATATACAAGTTCACTTTAGAAACATGTCTGCACCTTCACTACCTACTTATTTGCAATTTCACCACCACAGTTTTGTATTGCACCAATTGTGAAGTTCAGTGTCTAAACAGACAGTAAATTATGTGGAAATATTACAGCACATCTGTACCATGGGTAGGGTGCAATGGGAATTGAACCCCTTCCTACAGCTACAGATCTCCCAAGAGGTTGCGTTCACCTTTAGTGATTTTTGAACTGTTCCAGCCAAGTCTAATATTAAGCGTGGTTCACTAACCTTTATTTACTTCTTTGCTAGGAGATTGCTAATTATCCGTTCCTAACCTGCAACCATCAGTTTCTCTTAATAGTAATATCCTAGAATCATGGAATCATAGAATAGTTTGGGTTGGAAGGGACCTTTAAAGGTCATCTAGTCCAACCCCCCCGCAATGAGCAGGGACATGTTCAACTAGATCAGGTTGCCCTTAACCTTGCTCCCTTAACTGGACAAGACTAATATTAATTCTGTCAAAGTTAATTTCTGCTAAAATTGTTTTCAATTATCCATTATTTTCTGGTGCAGTTATTTAAGCAGGAGCAACCTGGCTTGGCTGTAGGAATGTGGTATGTCAAACTACTCTATTTGTCACTCTTCCTAAAAGACATTAAAGTAATTAAACAGCATGAAATGGAAGTGATATTAATTGAGAAGGATTTAGGAAATGCCAAAATGCTGGCTGTCTGCAGGTACTTAGTAGGTTTGCCCAGCACATGTACTTTAGCTTACACTCCATAAACCAGCATCACGTTACTATTTTCCTGTAAGTCTTATGGGAAAAAAAACAAACAACCACAGTAATAATAATAACATAATTAGATACAATTATTATGTGGACAAAACACCTCCCCATAATAACTAGTGCTCTCAGGAATAGAGCTGTAGCTATTTAAAATAAGATAATATTAGAGCCCTGCCATGGGAAATCTTATGAGTAAGCGCTTGTGACTTCAGAGAAGGAGCATCAGAGCAGAGCCCATCAGAAAATCAGTTGAACATAGCCCTGCACAAGGACCATGGCAGATGCAGGATAGTGTGGCTGAAGCAAGACACCAAATGGTTTCTTCTCCAAGGGGGTCTCACTTTCTTCCTGATAGGTGAAGCAAAGGTCCTGTGGCAAATATGGTATCTTATAATGTAACCGCATTTAGTGTCAACATGTAAGTTGCAAAAGCCCCTTCTAACCTGGAGGTCCCTGATCTTGCAACTTCCAAGTTTTTTCAACATCAGCCTTTGTGCGTGTGTAATACAAACCAGTTGATGTTATCCATACAGTATTTGCATCATTTACAACAGAGAAGGAAACTTCTACAAAATAATTCCCCTGATTGTTTCTGCGAGTGATGGATCTCTGCCACTGAAATGCCACAGAGTAGCCAGTTTTATCCTCAGCCACTGAATATAGATGTATTCATCCACGCTGAACTCGGCTGCCTCTGCACAGTAATATTTCTGCTTCAAATGTGACGGGCAGCTCTTGAGAAGTCTCATCAAACAGCATACACATGCTGCAGCTACCTGTGGGTGCAATTAACTTCTCGTGCATTTGCCAACGCACGTTTATGTTCCATGGCTGGCGAGGCCTTTTTAGCACAAGATCATGCATTAGAGAAGGACATGACATTTTAGCCAGGCAAACATCCCAGCAGTGGGCTGCCTTGGTAGTGACCTACTCTTTGTGTTTGCAGCAAGAAACTTCTGAGGAACCCCCAAACAGTTTCCAGTCCATCTCAGTACAGATAAAATGGATTTTGATTTGATTTTTGGTCTTGGTTTAAGACACAGGAGGTTGCACAAAACAGAAAGAGAACGCCCCATTGCTCTAGTCTGGAGGGCTGTGAACAGCAGTCCAATATTTCAGGGAAGATGAGGATTTTAAACCTTCCAACCCCATTCCTGGAGAATATGGGAATCCATCCATCTCTCTGTTAGAAGAAGTACAGAGGAGGGGGGCAGCCACTGTTGGGGTCACCTCTGTGCTGGTGTGAGGGAAATTTGGTCCCATTTCGTCCCTCCTATGCATGCCTCTTTGCTTAGGGCCTTGGAGATCCTCTTTCCCATGTTTATAGTGCTTCTGCCCTTGGAGATACACCTCTCCTGGTCCTCCTGGTTTAGAAGGCCCTAAACATGCTTTTTCCCAGATGTTTCTGGGGATCATCCTCCTGGTGTGGCCTGCCAGGGATAAGGAACAGTGATGCTCAGTGACACGCAAGGGATATCTGAGTGTGCGGATGAGATGCAAGGGACGTCATGCTCTTTAAAATTACAGCCGGGCACTCCTGGTTGTGAGCTGAGACTGAAGTGCTGATGTGTTGGCTGGTGGAGGAAGGAGCCCAGTGTAAGACAAGAGTCTCCTGTAGTCATGAGGGGAACAAACTAAGGTGCTGAACTACCCCCTGCTATATGCCTGGAATTCCCACACCAGCTGCAATGCCTGCCTTGCAGTAAGTGTCATGATGCAGTACTTTTTTCTGGTTTTATATTTCTTTCAGTTGAAGAAGAACATTTCTGACTGTAGAGTCTGAACTTTCAACTTCAATATATCTAATTAGTGCAAAAAGTTTCATCTAGGAACCTCAGACCTTTCTAAGGGTCAAATTTCAAAGTCAGAAATTCATCCTGAAAGATGGTTTCAGTGAGGGTTAGGGAGCATTGGGACAAAAATTTCCTTGTAGCTGTTGGTCATAACAGCTGTTTTTCATTCAGAATGCAATGTAAGAAACAGTAAAGCTCCTTTGTAGAATTAGATAGCTGAAACAAACCCAGCTATTGCCAAGAACACAGCAACATACACCACTGTAAGGTTCCCAGATAAAAGAGAAGGTTTTCTTTGGGCTGAATACCAATGCAGAGGTGTGGGCACTGTGTGATAGAGCTAGACATGAAGAGAAACAGCAAAACTATCACAGGCTGACAGGGATACATTAGAAAAGGAAATAACCATAGCAAGAATTAGGCATGTGGCCTCATAACAAGTCTATAGCCATAGACGTCTTTCTATGAGAGCTCTGCTGAAAGGATTTTGAAACTGAGAATAAAGCGCTTGCCCTTTTTTGATAACTTTGGGTTTAGTCTTTCTATGTAAAAGAGACAAAAGTCATAAAAAGATCTGACTTAACGTCAGCTTTTCTTCCTGAAGGAAACTTCCAGTACGACTCCAAACATTAAACAACAGTTCATATCCAAATGGGAAAAGCATCCCTCCTCAGAACTTTGTCATCGTTACAGCAGGCTCTGTCTGGGAGGTGAGATGGGACTGCTGTGGTCCTGCCAGGCAGAGGGGAATTCAAACTGTCACCATTAAGAAGATAAAGTAACCATTGAAAAAAAAAAGAAAAGTAAAAATTGAAAAAAAAAAGGTAAAAAATTAAATTAATTAATTAAATTAATTAATTAAATTAATTATCTTAATTCTAAAAATGTGAAACTCCTTCAGTGTACCATGCCATGAATAGTTAATAGGACAGTAACAAGAGCAACAGGCAAACATCATTACAGCCTGTGCTTGTTTCATACCTCAGCTAGAATGGCTCCACCTCTCCTTCTTTTTGCATGGAGCTAGGAGGGATCAAGTGGGCAATGGTAGCACCTCTCCACAGGGATGTGCTGCATCCAGCCATTAGGAGCAGGGCGTCTCACCCAGGCATGCAGTCAGCATGGAGGAACCTCCTCTGCCCCTTACTGGGAGCAGTAATGCTGCTTTCAGGCTGACTTGCTTCGAGTAGCACTTAGAGCCTTGGACACCAGGAAGAGAGTTTCTTTCTGGTCCCACAGGGAGCTACAGTGGGTCATGGAAGCATCATAGAAGGCCAGCCACTAGGTCTAACTGAGTCTGAGTAAAAGATCCACCTTCTTTGGTTGGCTTCTTGGCTGTACAGTACCTTAGACTTCCTTGAGGAAGCCTTTTCCTACATAATCTGAAAAGCTTCCTCATAGCTTCTCAAGATGGGAAAAATCTTCCTTTCTGGTGAAGTTAAAGGGTCAGCACCTGTGGAGCATCCCTTTGACTCAACTGATCAAAGAGACTCTGTACACCATGATGTATAAAAAAAGAAAGGGCGAATGTAGCAGAAGGGCTTCAGAAGTTTGTGCAGACAAAATGATTCACCAAGGAAAACTGTGTATTAAAGTGAAAGTAGGTAGGAAGCTCAAGCCTGGAAGCAGACCAGCAGCTCCTATGAAGTTTGTTTGTGCATTCGTTAGCCTGAGCCTTGTGGGACTAGTAAGTTCTTCAGTGAATTTCCATTTCCTAGAGCTCTTTGAAACTTTCTGTAGTTGTGCTCATCCCTGAAAACCCAGGCTAGGCTTAGCATCTAAAATGTGTTTATCAGTTTTGAAGAGCAGAACATGGGAAGAGGGTACAGAAAACAAAGCAAAATCATAACTTTCTAAACATATGCTTTCATTAAGAATGAATTACTTCTGGCTGCTTCAGTTATGGCCAGTGGTGTAATAGACTCACAAACTCAAAGGAGAGCTGCTCTCTCTTGTGAGTAGAAGAGCTAAGCCGTTCTATTAGAGGAAATAGTCTCAGAATAAATACCACCAGTACAAAAGAAAAAAAGGCTGCCCATTAGCTCCTAATAAAACTGGAAAATAAGTGATTGTTCTAAAGAAAATAGAGTGACTTATGCGATTTGGCTGTTCCTAATTACATTTTGAAATAGATATGGCCATACAATGCCATGGGCTTTGAATACCTACAGTGAGAAGCTGCCTCTTCCAGATTCAGGAGAGATGCCCATCAAAAAAGCCAAACTGCTGGGATCCATCTGGCTTTTGGGAAGGGTGTGGGAAGGCAGAGCTATAGGCCCATGCAAACTATGGCTTCTGGATGCTTTTGGGAGCTGGGAATCCTTCAGCCATGCCTGCCAGCACGTAGGAACCCTATGCAGCTCACACAGGAACACTATGCAGCTGTCCCTATTTCCCACTGCCATATCAGCCACCTTCAGATGGTCTCAGTGCTCAGTGATCAACTGTCCACCTGATATCATGGATATTTGAGTGTTTTGAGGGGTCTAGATGAATCATGTCACTAATCAGAGCTACAGATGAGACCTTTTCCCAGTCTGGCTGGCTTTTCATAGAAACATGGGTAATAAATTAGCTAGTGTTCATTAGGACCTGTAGGATGGTGTGTGTAATGATGGCACTGAGATGAGTGTATGTGAAAATGGCATTTGTAAGCTGCTTCACCTCTATAATGTCACTCACCACTATTGGAAGCAAGATGTAACTAGAATGCCCCAGCAGATGTTATTGCACTCTCCAGGGGAAGGGATGCCATTAGGCATTTCAGCTGGAGAGAAAGGCCATTGTGCTTCAGAACTCTTTTCCAGTCCCACAGAGGTTAATAATTCTTAAAGATTATTTAGTTGATCTTGATCTAAGCATTACAAGACACTGCTAGGCTAAGAAACCCTCTCAGGATCATAGGACAAATCACTGATAGACCAAGGAACAGCAATGGAAAGAATCCAGACTCACAGGTCAGAAGAGTGTGTTTTATTTACAGAGTACATGTGCCTGCCTATAAAAATGGATCTTTATGAGGTTATCTGAATAGTCCAAGATTGGATAGTTTGAGTCTCTAGAAATAAAGAAAACTCCTCATCGGCTTTGGATAAAATATTTTTTCAATGTATATATTTTTCCACAAATAACATTAAACAAATTCCCAGTGCAGCATGCAGCTTTTTTTAAATACAGAAATCCTTAGGGAAAGCTCTTCAACTGACGCATATTGAGGTAGCTCCAGCGACTCCAATTACATTAGGAGACTTAAACCTGCCCAGTATGTATGTGTATGTCTGCAATCTAGAAATATACTTAAATTGCTGCTGAAAGTAAATGAAAAAAAAATCAAATCCTTCTACAGATATTATGTTTTACTAATAAGATTAATGATATCAAATCGTCATCATGTTATAAGAAAGAGCACATAGTTATTTCACCTGGGCACTTGTCAGTTTTCTGATTCTGGTTTCAAGGAGTCAGTGCTGGTGTGTAGTGGTTTCCACCGCTGTACTCAGCAGTACATGCCAGTCACATCAGTGCAATTAAGCACAAACTCACCCATGCGCGCCCGGTGCAGACACTAATAGCCACTTAACTACCGTCACTCCTAACCACAATTTATATGCAGCCCTAGGGTAGCTCATTGGCTCCCTCGTTGCGGCTTCTATACCCGGGAGCTTTGTCAGAGCGGAGGCCCGTTCACAGCAGCCGCTGGAGCGGAGCCCAGGGCCAGGGCCAGGGCTAGGGCTAGGGCTAGGGCTAGGGCCGGGCAGGCCGCATCCGCCGGGTGGCAGCAGGCACCCGGGTACCGTCCGGTCCCAGCTCCGGCGGGGCCGCTCGGCGTCCGCTGCGCCCGGCCGAGAGGTGGGAGCGGTTACCGGAGGGGCGTGGAGAAGGGGGAAAGAAAAAGAGGGGAGAAAATAGCGGGGAAAAAAGGGAAAAGCGAAAAAAAGGGAACAGAAAAAAAGGAAAACAGAAAAAAGGGAAAGGGGAAAAAAAAAAGGAAAGGAAAAAAGGGAAAGGAGAAAAAAAAAGGAAAAAAGAAGAGGGAAGGGGGGGGAAGGAAAAAAATATAGAGAAGAGAGAAGAAGAAAAAAAAGAGAAAAGAAAAGGAGAAAAGAAAACAAAAATATAAGAAAAACAAAAAGAAGAAAAAATTAATAAGGAAAAAGGAAGAGAAAAAAGAAGAAAGAAAAAGAAGAGAAAATAGAAGAAACCCAGAGATGCTTGTTATACCAACAGGTTGCTGTTTGGGAATATTATTAAACAGAGTAGGTGAGGTGATGTTTCTCTAGGAAAATAAAAATGCACTTAATTAATATTTTAAACCCCTGAAGGCCTTTAAACAATTACAGAAAATTAGACATTTGTTGGCATTTTGATGTAAATTTGACCACACACATGTAAGGAAGAAAATGCTTTGTATGGTTTATGCACTCTTTAGTGCATTCAAATACTCTTTAGTATTTGAATATACTCATTTATTTCCCCTGTAGGTAGGCAGGAGTGTGCAAGTTCCTCAAGTAAACAGGATTTAACCCACAGCTCTGGTATTTTTAACCATGCAAAGGATAAATACACAAGTGCTGGTCAGATTTTGCCTCCCAGTTACTCATCTCAGTGCCTAGTAGATGATTTTTCAAAGGTAAAAATGCCTTCACTTGCACAAATGAAGTTGTAGGACTGAAAATTTAGGTTTGCCAACCCAGCGTGGGGATGCGACATGGAACAGCAGCTCCTGTTCACTGCACAAGAGCCTGAGAAACAGACTTTTGGAAAACCAATCCCCAAAATAAGTGGTGTTTGCCCCAGAAACATCAGCGCAGGTTGATTTTACAGAGAAGGATGGAACCTCCAGAATGGAGAGCCACCAAATTAAGGACAGATTAACTCCTATAGGAACTTTCCTTTAGCAACAGATAGGGAACCAGGACTATGCAATAACATTTCAGGGTTTTGCTCATTTACTGCTTTTGAATGTAAAAACTAAGTTCTGTCCATGAGTCCTGTGTGCTGAGTAACATGCTTTTGTTTTGAGAGTGGTGCTTAGAGGTTGTGTGTTCACTACATTTTCAGTTTAACATGTTTTCCTCTGTCTGCAATGGTGACATGGTTTAAGCGAAGCTGGCAACTAAGTACCACTGCTCAATCAGTACTGCTCACTCACTACTCTCCTTCACTCCTCACTGGGATGGGGAGGAGAGCTGAAAAAAGAACAGTAAAAAACTTGTGGGTTCAGGTAAGAACAATTTAATAATGGAAATAAAATTAAAAATATAACAATATAACAACAATATAATTATAATAGTAATAATAGGAAATAGACAGGAACAAATCTCACCCCCAAGAAAAAAAATTCAAGCGCTGCACAATACAATTGCTCACCAAGCACTGACCGATACACAGCCTGACCTGAGCAGCGACTGGGGTCTTCCGGGTGACTCCCCCCAGTTTACATACTGGGCATTACGTGCTGTGGTATGGAACACCCCTTTGGCTAGTTTGGGTCAGGTGTCCTGTCTCTGCTTCCTTCCAGCTTCTTGTGCCCCTCCTCACTGGCAGAGCATGAGACTGAAAATCCTTCATTGGGGTAAACGCTACGTAGTAACAACTAAAACATTGATGTGTTATCAACATTGTTCTCAGACTAAAGCCAAAACACAGCACTGCACCAGAAAATCAACTCTATCCCAGTCAAAACCAGGACAAAGGTGCAGTATTTTATTTCTCCAGAAAATAATAATCCAAAATGGAGGCTATCCTTATCCAGCACTCCTGTCTTTGCCAAACACTTAACTAGGAGTAGTTGCCTTAATTAACAGAAGAAATGGAGTCCCTATGGGACTCACTATGGGACCCCATTTCTTCGCAAAAATAATCTCCCCCAGTTCTGTGTGCTGAAGTTAAAGTAAGTGGATTCAAAGTGTTTGCACTTTATAGTCGTTTTCTCTCAGACATACAAAATGCATTATCTCTGTTCTCACTGCGACAGACTGGTACCTAATCTGACTCACTAGACTGCAAATCCATTTGTAAATAAAAGGAATTCAGACAGGATGCAACCATTATGCAGCAGTGATTCAGATGTTTGATTTTGCCTACAAGGGAAATGATGCCTCATGGGCTATTAAAAAAAACAGGAAGAAAGTTACTGGTTCTTGAAAAGTCCTACGTTGTCTCTTAAAGTCCTGACAAGTCTTCCCCTAACACAGTACAAACCAGAGATGATGACTGACATGATTCTTCTTCAAGCACAGAAGAGACCTTCTCTACTTAACTGGGTGGGAAAATGTTTGTTGTTACACATTTTGTACATTCATGCTAGGAAGAGATCATTATTCTGGTCATTTGAGCGTAAAATTTTGAGGATTTGCCCAAGTTTGAGATGGGATTATTTATTCTTCAGTTTGTCATTGGTTTTAGTTCTGTCTGAGCAAATAACAAGTACAGTTACTGGAGAGACAACTCAAGCCCAAGACACAGTATGGAAGAGGCAGGCTTACCCTCAGGTTACCTGTACTCTTGGAAATACTTTGTGGGCAGAGCCCTTACTACAATTGCTATACTGAAAAATACTGATTTTTCAGTCACAATGAAGAAACAGACTCCAGACTTCCAGGAAAGGAATGGCATTGCTGATTTCAGTGTTTACACTACAGCTTTCAGCAGATGAAAGCCTTTTGGTTTGGGATCACACCTACTCATACTCTTGACTGTTTTATGAGCCAAGTTTGAAGTAAATCAAGGTAGCCTTACCTTACCCATTCTTCTCCACCTGGCTGCTGCAGTCCAGGATTTTGGTGGCAGATGGGTGAGAAACCTGCCACAGCCCTGAATGGCTGTTTGCCAGCTGACTTCTCTGTTAGCATGTTGCCTTGTGTGAAGGCTTTTCCTGGAAATGCTTTTACCGAGCTCCGTCCTTGCAAAGGAATGTAACAGGGTAACAGGTCATCACTGTATTTTATTTCTGTCATCTTTGTCAGGGAGAAGACTGTACTATGTTTGCTGTCACACTATTGCAAAATGACATGTTATTAATCTGCGTGTATTAATACGAGAACAATGTATTAGACTCTACATCATTCCATGGTAAGACTTCCTACAAGCTAGACTTTTGTATGCTTTTGGCTTTTTCATCCTGTTTCCGTTCTCTTCATCACCAGAAGTGAGACATATCACCTCTGATAAGATCTGCTCTGGACTCTGTGAGCAGTTGTAGTGCTTCTTTGACTGCTGAGAGTGAATCATAGAATTGCTAGAGTTGGAAAAGACCTTAAAGATCATTTAGTTCTACCCCCACTGCCATGGGCAGGGACTTCAGCAAAAAGCGGAATATATTATTGGAATTAATATTTAAAATGTAAGTAAAATAGACTTCAAAATCCAAGATATGCAGCAATGCATGTTCTGCAGAGTTTGCTTCAGTTGCACAGTTTGCTAGATCACTCTCATGTATTTGTAACAGTGTAAACTCAGGTAAACAAGTTTTTTTGATTTACAGGAAAGCAAGACAGAGCAGCATCTGGCTAAGTGTCTATTTTATTAATAGTAGTAGTATAAATATAAGAACATAATTCAGAAGTTACATAGCTCCTGAGAGAGAAAAAGCATTCTAGAAGAACATTCCTTGCCTACAACTGTGATGTTCTGCTTCCATTCCATAAGGGACTCTGGGTATGTTTATACTCCTGCTCTTTCAGAGCCCCACATAATGCACGTAATGAAGTAGATTTTCAAAGTAACTAGTTCCTTTTCAAACCTTGCATAGACACATAGACCAGGCCCTCATACCTAGGCAGAGAGATACAGACTAGAATAATATGTATCATGTATAAACTTCAGATTCCTGTATTTTGTAAGGTTTATCATTTTTTTCTAAATATGTTGTATATTACAGATATATACACACGTAAGTGCAGATTGCTCTTATTCCTTACGAAGGACTTTTATTCCTTCCAGAGAAGCTCAGAAACAGACAAAACAATGTCTGGAGTCACCTCTTTTGGAGTTCATGACTTTTATATTTTGAGTGCAAGTCTGCTGCATGAAGGACTGATGTCCAGTTGAGTGTGTGCCTCTGAGTATCAACTGTACTTTCTTACTGAGTCAGAATACCTGGCACACATCGTTTTCTCTGGAAAACAGACATTTCAGGCCAAATGGGAACAGCAAGAAGCCACATACCATGCTAGCCTAAAGAGCCTCATGATTAAAGTAAACTGCACAGTATGAAATATTAAACAGAAATGAAATTGGCCGACCACAGCTCTAACCCTCATGTTCCAATGACTGTGCAACCTGAAGATGTTATCTTTTTCCTTAACTACCGCATCATCTACACCAGACTTCATATGACAAGCAGCCTGAGCCAGACCATCAAAAATAAGAACATAGGTCCCCATTCAATCCATGCATCTCAAACTCACCACCTGAATTCATACCTGAAGAGTGATCTAGATCTAAATGATGAGCAAGAAGCTGTTTAAACTTAATCAATGGAAAACACATGATAGAAAAGCCTAACCCCCCTACTTACCTCTTTAGCAAAGGCATATTGCATATGCTGATATGTACTCATATTTCATTACTTCACATACCACTTGTTAAAGAACTGAGAGAGCAGATTTCAAGTCCTCCTCTGAGCTTGTTTTACATAAATTCACAATTTAATCCACAGTGTTTCCTTGATGATTTCACCCATTGCTCAAAATAATTTGTGACTTCATAACATTTTATTTATATAATAATTACTTTGATTCTCATTGAGCTTGATTTGTAACTGGGTTATTTCATTGTAGTTAGTTTTCCTAAAGTTAGAATAGTTTGGTTCAAATTTTAATTAACTTTGAATTGCTGGATTCATAATTTTTCAGTAAAAGGCTCGAAATCCTGCAGAGTTGTTGTTTTCTTTCAAGGCTGCAACATACGTTCACCAATTGTTGATGGAATGAAGTAAGCTCAGATGATAAACTTGAAAGTTACTTTGTTCTCCTTCTGATCTGACACCCTCTGGTCACTTTGCTCGCATTGCAGTGGGGAAAAAGGCACCCACTGTCCTTGATCTCTGAGTATGTCCTTACTGATAGATGAAGTTGTTTTTTTTAAGTGCCTGAGTAAAATTCAAAATGGAACAGAGCCCTAAGTCAGGGAAGATGTTTTGAAGACGTTAATTTAATTTCACTCAATATTAGCAAAATTTTAAGCTCATAATTCATGCAGACACTACAGCTGTATTGCCATCCATCATGGTGGTATAGCAGAGCCTCACCTTCTTGACTATTAATTTTGGCAGCCTTGCTCTTAAGGTAACTTGCCAGTGGTGCTGCTACTGGAAAGTGCCACGTTCCGCCAGGTAGGGCTTCTCTATGCAAAGCTTTGAGCTATGCCAAAGTCTGGGAAATTGTGTTAAAATACGTGAGTTCAGCAAGCTTTCCTTCCCTATTCATGAATAGTGAGTTCAAAGTCTTAAAACACAGAGAATATTTTTTTTTCCAAAATAATGTAAGACTAATGATTAGTATTTAAAGGATTTGTATGTTTTATCATGTTTTAATGATTAAATGAAATGTTGAACTACTAACTTTCAAAAACGGAGGATGACCAAATACATCTGCGAGTGGCAGCAAATAGCGCGGTCAGTAATATCAACACTGAGTGCCTCGGCAATTACCTTGGTTCCCCACCTTTCTCCATCAGTCACAAGAGAGAAGTCAGGGAAGCAATTGTCTCTTTGCTTTTCATGACCTCCTTCCTCTACTATACATCTTGGCTTGCTGTTCTGGAAATGCGGACAGGCTAATCATCTGGCTTTAGAATCACAGCTGTGGTGGGCTCAGCTTTTGTGCGGGACAGGAGGACTCTACCTGAGCCCCACAGTGAGACAAGCACAGCTTTGTGCAGTTTCTGCTGACACATCTGGACATTGGGCAAGCTCAGCTCAGCATCTCCTGCCATCTCCCTGGCCAGCTGAGGGAAGGCTCAGCAGTATGTGAGCTTCTACACAAAGTCTCTGTGTGAAGAAAGGCACCTCCAAAAGAGGACCTGCTCTCCACAAACATATCAACTTCTGATTAACCTCAGAAGGAAGTAGAAGTCTGTATTTTAGATAACCTGTTACAACTCTCTTATGGCAGAGAAGCAGGCAATGGTGTTCCATTAGTTTCATTCGCTCCTGTCCCTCTGAAGTCCCCAGGGAGGCCAGAGCCATTCTTTGTTCCCACCACCTGCAAGCACACACTGGTGAATGCCAGGTCAGAGTGGTGTCAGGCGTCTACACATGGGAAATTGTCTTTTTTCCAAGTAAAAAGGATGTTTTTGTCAAATTAAATGCAATTCCTAACTTTACCAGATTTACTTTGCTTAGTTTTTCTGTTTCTCATTTCAAGCACCATACATCTATGCGGGGCCCTATTTCAAAGAGACAATACACACTCCTCCTAGAATAGCTGCTCCTTCAAGTTATTATTAGAAGTCCTATTATTAGAAAGTATTTTGCTCTCTGTTCGTCATTAAAAGAGAAAGTGAAGTCTACCCAATTATTTTTTTTTTAAATGCCTTTTTTTAATCCTTTCAGAAAGCTCACCAAATCACTGTTTATATCTACATTTTAATTCTTCTAACAATACAAAGTGAAGACACTAATAAAAGCTCCTTATCTACAAATAAATTTTAGCATAGGGCTATTTCAAATACAGTGTTCTGGGCTTACAAATGCATGCCTATGAAAAGAAGTTAAATAATTATTAAATAATCTGTTGAATTGCTGATCTCTGGTGTCCCTAAATAATGATTTATTCCTTTGCTTTAATTAGGGCTTTCATTGGCGTATGTTACTTTATTGTTTTGTATTGAAATGAATGTTAGAGTCAAGAAGGCTCAGGCCCCGCTCTGATTCATAATTTAGCATGAGTTATCAATTAACATCAGTAGTCAGATGAAATATTATTTGTACAAATAAGCATTTCAGGGCTAAACTAAAAGTGAGAAATCTCATTCACTTTCCAATAAAATCGCTGTTCTGTCAGTACTGGCTGGAATCTCAGCCACTGAATGAATAAACTCTTTGCTTCTCATATGCAAATATTCTCTAACCGTGATCTGACAAATTAGAGAGATTTTCCTAAATGTAGATTTCTCAATGTCCAATATTATTGAGATGTTCTGATGAATGTTATTGGCTGTATATGACATTTAACACACATCTACATAATTAATCATTTAGGGCATGTAGGTAAATTGTGGTGTTTATAATACAAGGATGCACTGCAAAGTTATTTCATACATGGGAGATTTTCAAAGTCCCACATGATGACATTGATATAGTGCTACTACTCTGTTATAATCTTTGTATATTATTTAAGTGTAACAAATACTTCATTCATTGCCTGCCCTAAACTTTGCATTTGGTGACATTCTTGCTGCTGTGTTAATATCGGGTCTATTAAGCTGGACCTCATGGTCCATTACCCTTTCTTTAGGCCTGACCCCATGAAGTTTAAGGGTCTTGAGCACAGTGTGAAAAAGCAAAGGGTTTCACTCTCACCCAAGGAGCTCATTAGGACTTTATAGAAACACAAAAAATACTCACACAGTACCAACATTTGCACTGAGGGGTACTCACCAGACAAACAGCCTGGTGTCAGGAGGTGTTCATTGTTCTCTTTTTCCAGGCCTGCACACCAATTTAGCAGGCTAACTAAAGGAATCACTCATTTGTAATCCCCCATTTCAGCCTTTGTAGCAGAGATTCATTTGCCAGCATCTTTTAACTTTGCTTCCTTGAAATTCCTGTTTCACTTAGGACAGTGTATTCAGAATGAACTGAAATACACTGGCTAGGATTACATTTGCCAATTGCTATAGTGGGGTTTGGAGGTTGTCTTTGTTTGCTGCCTCAAGGCAAGTAAACAGTCATTCACAAGCACCTTTTAAAAAGACCTTTCTGCAAATCACTTACTGACCAAGGGGCAGGTTCTGCTGTGTTTACCTGCCGTGAATAATGCTCCTTTTCTCCTGGATTGCAGCTGAGTTACTGAAGGAGTAAGGCACTATAAAAGCTGGGAGGGCTGTCAGAGTCTGACCATAACCAAGATAAGAATAAAGAACTGCTCTTCTGCCACTAACAGCACAAGTTTACTCTTCTTGCGCCATAGTCCATCTACCTGTCTCTACAAATTGTCAGCATCTTTGGCAAATATCCTGTGTGCTGTTGGCAGATGATAACTATGATATCATAGTTCACTATGGCTTTGGGTTCAGTATAAAACATCTCCCTATATAAGACATGGGATCATTAAGGCTTTTACAGTATGCTTCTAAGCACACTGATGTAGCTAGTGCCTCAACCATATTTTAAACTGGTTTTTTTAACAGGTTTGGGAATTTTTTGGTTTTGCTTTTGGGTTTAGTTTTTTTTTTTTTTTTCTTAAGACTCCGACATGAAAACCCAAAGTCCTATTTTTTAAATCATTTTGCTTTCTTTGAAAGCTGGTGCTCATTGCCTTGGGCAGCAGCAGGCAGCTTGCCAGACAGCAGCCTTCGGTATCATTTTCAGAACTTCCATACTTCCTGTAAAGACAGTAACAACAGATTTGCAAACCAAAGGGGCCTACTTTACATCAAACCCTAAGGGCTTTTTATTTTCCAGGGAAACAGGAAAACTGTATAAATAGTATTGCAGGGCAAAGATTCCTTTTAATATTACCCAATAAGGTATCTTCTCAACAGGAGAACCTATTTAGATTCTTGGCCATTTCTCACGTCCCACTGTGCAAAGTTTTGCTCTAAGAAAGGGCAACTGACCTTAAAACTACAGCTTTGGGTTTGGCCAGGTGTGGGAAGATGAAGTAAAGAATATTGTTGTTTGCACATAAAAGGCATCTAGGTGTGGTATTCCCCTCATTCCCTTACATTGATATACATTATGCTATAAAATCAGTGGAGAAACACATGGCAAGCATTTGTTATTCTGCTTTAGTGCAACAGCAACACAAAAGTAGCACTGCATGACACCTGTGCATTTTGTTAGTCAACATGGAATTTTTCTACTTTAAAAAACTACTGTGAAAGTCAATTTGGTACTGCCAGTGGATACAATGTAAAATAAATACAAACAAAATAGTCTGCTAGGGAAATGTCATATCTTTTCAGACTCACCCAAATGGCTCTTACTCATTGGCACAGTGCAGGAATGTTGTACATTTGCTGACAATTAAGTTCATAGTCAATGAACCCTGCCTGGCAAATCAGGTGAGATTTATTCACCATTACTGCCTAACATAGAAAAGCCTGTGTCCTGCTTGTTTGAGAGCCATTACAAAACAGAATCCTGCGATTTCTGCACCTGGCTTGGTTACTTTTTAGTTACTATGACATCTCTGTATAACTGCCTCCGCTCATAAGATTACAACTCTCGGAGTTCCTTAGCTCCAGCCCCCAACTGTTTCATCTCAGTTTACCTTTACATTAAGCCAAAATAGTTAATATAATTTTGAAAAGAATTACAGGGAGGAGGTCAATGGAAAATTCTGGGCCTCATTCAAAGACAATTAAAAGGGCGAAGGAAGACGCTGAGAATGATGCAACCGGGTAAGGTAGAAAAGGGAAGGGATCACTGTTTATCTGGGTCAGATGCAGTGTGAATGGGAAATTTTGGAAGATAGCAGCCACGTACAACTTCACAGCACTTTCCACAAGTGAGAGGGCTAATGGACAAAGCATGAAACCAGTTAACAGCAACTTCAGCATATCGTCAGACAGCAGGATGTCTAAACTGGTCCATGTGAGGACTCATACCATCTTCATTGAGAAGTCTATGAGTTTATCCTAAACAGCTTTCCACAGCCAATTAAATTTATCTGATATTGTTGATTTTTGGATTCAGGAAGATGCAGAGCCACTTAAAAAAAAAAATCTATTTTGGCATCTCTGCTTTGGGGGTGCAGAGAAAGAGGGCATGGAGGGCAATGGCATTTAAACAAACACTGTCATTTCTGCAGTGAATGTCTGATTGTGGCCTTGTATTTTGGCCTTTGGCTTCAAAATATATTTAATCTGAGACATGGTCGAGACACTGTAAACAGGAAGGCTCCTGAGACTACCACATCAATAATCTGGGATTTTCACTTTGTTCTCTCAGAAGCAGCGCAAACAAACAAATGCAGAAACTGTTCTTCCAGCTGCTGTTGTTTCTAATTACAATGCAAAGGAAAAGTTAAGTCAGCAGTTAATTGAACTGAGCCCACTAAAAGTCATTGCTTTTTAACAGTAAAATTATACGGCTTGAAGGCTCGTTAGATAAATTGTAGCATAAAAATCATCAGGAGGTCATTGACAATTTTAATGTTTCCTGTATGGATTTATTGGCACTCTTAAACAGGCAGAGGCTGTGTGTGACATTATTCTTCCAACATTTTTCAGGATAACATTTTTATATTAGATGAAATAGTTACTTGAAATAAGCTGCATCTTTACTGTGGGCTCTATTGTGTTCACCAGAATTTCACTCCCAGGTGTCTAGGGACAAGTCCTTGGTAAGACTGGAGAAGCTAAACTGAGTCTTTGCTGCACATGCACCACAGATGCAGGAAATAAGGTACTAAAATCTTACAAATGGCATGACAGCCTCACGGCTGTGTTTCAAATGTCCATACTCCATCTGATAGAACTGCTCAACTTCAAAGCTTTCTTCAGACTTACCTGAAATAGAAACACAGACCACAATAGAAACTGAGATTTCTAAGAACTATCAGTGAATATTAGTAATGTACTTATGGCTAAATAAAACTCATACAGATTTTTATATCTGCATATACAGATCTTTGCACAACAGGCCATGAATAGATGATCTCCAGACTTTCCAATTCTATTACCACTCAAATATATATATAAATAATATAATATAGTAAGTATAATATAACAACAATAATTAAGATAACTAACAGGACAACTAGAATGGGTGTAAAATAGATGCTTTCCCATGTTACCTTTATAAAAAATAAAACAGATGTACAGCACCTATAAAGGATCATACATGAAATTCAACAGAACCCTTGTAAATGTTATGATCCTGTAAATGAAAAGGAGTAGTAGGCCATCTAAAGTGGTATCAAATGGCAAAAAAAAAATCATAAAGGTTGGTTTAGCTAAGAACAAAGAAAACAGTGATTGCATGAGATTTGAAGAGAAGGAGAGATTTATTGCAGAAGGTGCAAAGGCTGGGCAGGGGTCCGAAAAGGGCAGATGATGCTAGGATATTACAAATGCATCTTCTAGCAATTATGAAACTATACAAAAGTACAGCTATATGCTTGATACCTAGGAAAAAAACAGAGGTAACTGGACTCGACTCAAAAGAGAGTAACATTTTCGTAAGTTAGACACAATAGTAACAAAAAAACCCCATGTTGTCATCAGCTGATAAAATATTGCCTGTAAGTGTCAAAGAGAAGATCCTGTAGTGGTGACCAACAATATTATATTTCATGTAGCTTGAGAATAAAAAATGGCTCTCCTGTTGAGGCTAGCATGAGGACAGTCAGAAAACCACATAGCTATAAACCCTGCAAGTAATCAATTTCATGATCACTTCTGACCTTTTGAAATTGCATTCCCAACTGGAATAATAACCTGGGACATTGTAATTTCCTACAAAGGGAAATTTCAGGGAAGTGTTGCCCCTGAAACGTGTAGATGTGGTATTTTCAAATGAGCATTTTCCAACCAAAACCATTTTGTCAGCAAGTGTTTGACTAGCTGTAATTACTTTAATAATAAAAAATTAATGGTTCTTGCATGGCACCATTGAGATGTTATTCATTCTTGTGCAAAGTAAAAAAATAGGACATTTACATTATGTGAGCACATGGGGAAGAAAGAGGAAGTAATTGTATACAAGGGAGTAGGTGCTATGCAAATACCTGGCTAGATTACTATCTACCTTGACTGAGTAATTGATCACATCCTTTTGACTTCTATTTCAATAAGCTGAGAAGAGGGGTTAAACATGGGTTACTGGGTGCAGTTATGTGCTTCTAGATGGCTAATGCAGAATCAAAGTTTATGTACATAGGACAGACAGACTGACAAAAAGTGACAGGTTAACTAACACACAGTAAACATGTCAGAGGGCCATTTCCTGGCAATTACATCTTTTTTATAACATTAGGGTATCTCTTAAATAATTTTTCCCTGTTGGCCCAGTGTCTCAGTTAACTGATCTTTTCCACAATGCACACTATCTAGGTATGATTTGTCATGTTAAAAAAAAACCCAAACAAACCAAATTGTTTCAGTAATTATTTAGAAAGATAACTGGGAAACATATGAATAGATAGACACTCGTCCATGTGGATATATAAAGAGAAAATTGTTTAACAAACGTGATTAACTTCTTAATGGGAAAGACAATGAAAAATGACAGCTGTGAAGCTGGAGACACCCGAAGTTTACTACAATGAGGCTTTTTGACTCAGCATCACATAAAAGATTGATATTTAACATCATCAAATGCAGTATTGATGGTGACATTTTACAAAGCAGAAAAATGGTTCCTTAAATGGAATAAGAGAGCTGTATTAAATGGAAATAAATTAAGGGATGTCATAAGAACTGTAATTAGGTAGAACATTTCTTTCCAGTAATATATAAACACTCTGTAACATGTGCATTTGTGCAAAGCAGGAAAAACGGCTAAGGCTGAATTTTAGTCAAGAGAAAGAAAATGGATGTTTGAAAGTATTGGAAAAGATAAGATATTTTAAAGTAATGAATCTTACACACACTTTATCATCAAAATTTATTTTTGCATTTCAGTGAAAACAATCAGAAAAAGGTTTTTAGAGTAATACCAGAAATTCAAATACATTCCTTGACACTTGTAAAAATTTGGGAAATGAAATATCTTCTTAGCTATTTGCTTGGAGAGTAAAATGTAAATTAGTATCTACAGCTCAGTGTGCTAATTTGGCTTCATATTAAAAGTAGACAGGTAAAGAATGCAAAAGACACCGGGCATGGGTAATAACAGACCATATATCACATCTGAGAAGCTTCTAATCTACAGAAACAATTCTTTCCATGCCACCTGTAAGGCACGAGAAGAAGAAAAGGATTTCTTCATGCATGCTGTATGTTCAATGCAGCAGTTTATACATACAACCTTGCACCCCATGATACTCTGAATCCCACCAATCTTAAAATATTTAAGGTATAACTCTAATCTTAAGTGAAAGCTTAACAATATTAACACATGCTTGAAGTCACATTCCATGTCAGGAAAAAGCTGTCAGTATGCCAAGACAATGAACACTAGTCTAATTTGAAAAGAAGTATTCCTAAAATAGTTAATCCTTTTTTCACTAATTTTGACTTACAGATTTTTTAAGTGAAATGCCCAAATTGAGTAAGATCCAAACAAAAGTGAGACATTAAGTAGTGCTGGTTCCAATACCAACCCCTGAGGAACGCCACTCATCACTGGTCTCCACATACAGTTTCAACAAGATCCTTATCAGACATAAAGTTTGAAGCGTGATTACAGGCTCCTGCATCTATGGCAATGCCCCAGCTAGACTTTTTGCCAGCTTTTGAACAACTACAAAACCTGTATTTTCAATAGTTAAAAGCCCCACAGGCTCCAAGTTCTCCCATGGCCAGTGGAAGTCAGTCACTTTTTCATGCAGAGATTGTCACTGCAGTGTCCACCGGATGCCTAAGCCTTCAATGGATCAATCCCACAGCAGAATATGAAGACGCTTCCCCAGGTCAGAGTGGGGCTCTCAATGCCTTTTTTCCTGCCTCACAGATCTGGTGATCCTCACTGTGCTCGGCTTAAGTGCCATGACCCATGATATATGAAATAAATAACTTAGTATTTTGGTCCAAAAAAGGGTATCTGCAAAAATGGGAGTTTATAATCTACCCAGAAGACGCATAAATACAGAAGGACTCAATGTTTTGTGGATCCTAGTCTTATTGCAGTATAAGATCCCATAAGAAAGGGCTGCAAGGTTCTCCAGAAAGATCTAGGAATATTCTTCACATCACCTTTTCTCAGCTCAGGCAGCTGTTTCTCGATGTTCCAATATACATTGAAAGCCTATGACATGGAAAATTCCCAGTTACAACATTATTAAAAGTTGGTTTCATGTTGCAGAGTAGTCTACACAGGCCTGTAATCAGGAACTTTGCTCTGAATACTAAAATCAGCTCCTAGGATAATTCAGGCTGGGAAGACCTCAGGAAGTCTTTAGTCCAATGTCCTGCTCAAAGCAGAGACATTTCTGACATCAGACCAGGTTGCTCAGTGCACTACCCAGTAGGGTCTTGAAAACCTCCAGCGACAGAGACTGCACAGCCTTTCTGGGCACCCTCTTACACTGCTTGACTGTTCTCATGGGAAAGATGTTTTTCCTTCTACCCAGACTGAATCCCTCATTTCAATTTATGCCTGTAGCCTCATGTCTCTCTCCATGCTCTGCCTGACTCCACCTTCTTGCTAACCTCCTCATAGGTACTGGGGACAGCTGTTGGTTGCCCCCTGAAGCTGTCTGTTTCAGGCTAATCAAACCCAGTCTGGGGGCTGTTGCTGAACTTACTCCAATTTGTCAATCTCTTTCTTGCATTTGTGGGCTCAAAACTGGATGCAGTATCTTGATGTAGTCTCATGAGTGCTGAGAAATAGGAAATGATCCCTTCCCACAGTCCAAAAGCTGCACCCTGTTCATACATGATGCAGCCAGCTGTCCTTGCTGCCAGGGCGCACAGCTGCCTACCAGGCTTCCGGGTGTGCTGCTCCTTCAGAGCTGCTCCCCAGCCTGGACTGCTGCAGGGGTGCTTTCCTCCTGGGGACAACAGCACTTTGCATTTGTCCTTGGTGAATTTCACAAGGCCCGCTTCCCAGCTTGTCCTTTTTGGGGATGGGTGCAACATTTGGCTTTCTCCAGTTGTTTGGGACCTCTAAATGTCTAGGACCTTTCAAAGATGACAGATAATAGAGAATCATGTTTTATACATGAGGACATGGTTAAATACAATTTGCTCCTATTTGTTACAGGGAAAAAAAAAAAAAGGTGAAGGAATTTTAACAATGCTAAAGAGACATCATTTTATTCAGAGACCTCAAATGCAGTGGGTGAAATCTTGGTTCTCCGGATGTCTCTGGCAAAGCTCCCGTTGCATCCAGAGGGAAATGTAATGGCATTAATAGTACAGTTAGGACTTGGATTCCCTTGCTCTGAAGCTGTGTTTGCCAAAGTAATTGAAAGCAACTTTTATTTTTTGAAATCCACCTGTGTTTGTTGTAAGCATGACTCAAAGCCCCCCAACAGTGGAAGGACTATAATTTTTTAGTGTACATTAGATTAGATATGTAGTATGAAAAATTCTGTAATTAATTAACCTTGTTAAACCAAGGGAAAAATGTAAGATCTGCAGGGAACTTCTAGCTGCAAAGCTATGAGGGTTAGTACTGGTGTGCTGCACTCTATGTATCTCTGCTATTTTGCATTATTTTAATTACAAGAACAGAGCAAATTTTCAGAAGAGATTAAATTGATGCAATGGGTCATTTTTTCTAATTAATCTTTGGAAACTATGCAGATTTTATTGCTGCAGAAACGCTTGGGCTAAGTGTATTTATTTTACTTTGTCTAAATCTAAAAGTTACTTTATCTGAAATTGTCTTTCTACCTGACAGTCAAAGAAATTGTGGGTTCCTGTAGGGATTAAATCAGGAAGCAGTTTTTAACAACAACAAATTGAAACGTTTACACAAGGAAGTGTTGCTTTTATAAGTGATGGGAAACTTCAAATTTGATTACAAGCAACCTTTGGCTTCCTATCTGTTCAACAATAGGCCATGTTGTTAAGGGCAATTTCCATGCACAGCATGTGGGTCCCATTTTTTCATCCTTAGACATGGTTGTTTACTGTTCAGAACTGTTTATGCATTTTAATCAGGCTTATTCAGCAGCCCTTAATAAATCACCACTAAGTGAATGTACCAAAACAAAAACTATTATACGCGATTTGTTCCCCTTCTGCAGTATTTGCTGCCCTCAGGTTCCACTGGATATAAAAATAAAGAGTAAATGGGTAATTGAGTCAAAAGAATAATTATGAGGCATATGATTTTAATGCCTTTTGCTAAGCTGTTGCCTCCAGCAACTTCCGCTAGCTACAGGAGCCTGACTTTAAATTCAGCCAGGGCCAGAATGACTTAACAATTGGAACCTGCCTTCAGCTCATGGCACTGGAAGGCTTTTTGATGGGATGAAGCTGACAGCCCAGTTCCTCCCTGGCAGACGTTCACATGAGACAAGGCTGAAGTCATATAGATAAGTGCTTAAGCATTCAGGTATCTTGGGTTCTGGAAACAATGGCTGAGAGTACTGTTGGGAAGTAACTGGTACACAGAAGTAAATACATCTTTCTGGCTATTCATATCAGGAACAACCAGAAAAATAATTTTCTTCTGTAGTCTGGTGAACAAAAGAATTCCAGGGGAATTTTAATAAGTCCTAATGGTTTCATGTGATAGCTGTAGTTCAAAAAGAGAAAGAATTTCCAGAAATGAAATTATTTCATTTTAAACAAAGGAGTATTTAATCTTGAAAGATTTTTCTAATCCTGCTTTTACTGGATTTTACTGGATTACCACCCTTCCTGTGAAAAACATGGGAATTTTACAGACCTATAGATAAATGCAGGAAAGATGTGAAACACATGGCATGGTGCTCTACACACGTCAAAGAGTTATGTCTGGGAAAACCAAAGTAAAACACAACAACAAAAAAGATTTGTATCATGTAGGGCAGGCTTTCCTAGAAACTACTACTGAAACGCAAAATACCATTTTGGAGATTATTTAGCAGCATCCTTGCCTCAGCCTATAATTTTGCCCCACTGAAGCCACTAGGAGAAATTATGGTGTGTAGATTTGAGTGCTATTCTCTTTGCTTGCAGAAATCCTGCTCTCCTTTGGCTCAGTGCGCTTGGTCAGGCTGTCCAGTCCCTATATTGTTCGTAGCAGTAAAAGCTTTGTCCAGCAGTGAGAAGCCATGCAAGATTCCCACCTACTCTCCTGCTGGACCATAACCTTTACTGCAGCTTCACAAACCTTTTCTTCTCTCCCCCCACCCCACAAATTGTTGATGAAGTATTTATGCTTGCTTCCTAAGAGACAGGATATTTGGGAGTTTTGCTTCAATCCGTTATTGTTTACCATGATAATGAAAGCTTCCTTTGTAGGCAGAAAAAACTGCCACAACACAGCAAAACTCTGATAGCGAAATAGTAAGATTTCCTTTGGGAAATTATAAGGCCCGGTTCTCCAACAGCCTGACTAACATGAAGGGTCTTCTTGACTTCAGCAATGCTCACCTATGATGACGGTATGTAACCTTTCAGCTAGCTGGATCAGGTAAGCTTGAGCCTTTCAAGAATACCACACTGAAATACTTCTATTTTCTTTGGTAACACCTTGGCTAGACTTACACAAAAGATGATCCCAGAATTGTGTAGGCAAAGTGCTCAATTACTAATATCAAATTGGCAATTATACTGTCCTTCCTTTGAAAATAGATTACAGTCATTACATCTGCAGAAAGAGGAAAGATATTGTCATTGGATAAATGAATGGCTATATTCAATAAAACTGCTGCTTTATTTGTTGGTTATCAAGGAAAATGTGGCCAAACATCTGTTTCTTGTGCACCATTTGCGAAGTATGTCCAGCTCAGACCACACTGTCTTCTCTGCTCTGAATTCAGATTTCTTTTTTGTTATTCTGGTAACAGTTTTGCTTCTCTTGGTTAAAAAAAACTTCATAAAAATCTCCACGATGTTATGATGATGTGCAGTGAGAAGAAACTGCCACAGGGAAACCAGTCCAGTTTCTATTCATTGTTACCTGAGTGGGACTTCTGCTTGATCACATAATAGTATTGTAAATGTTGGGTTGAGACCTAGCTGTCAAGATTTTACTTCTTTCACAACTGTAGAAGCTATTTGTGTTTTTCTTTGCCTTGAAATTTCATTATAGTGCCTAACACTTCAGTTAGGAACTGCCAAAGTCATCCAAGCTGGCCATCTGGGACCTAAACAAATTGTGAACCTTCACCTCTTGAGGGTAAAAGGCTTCTGAAAGCAGTAACCCACATCACGTGCTCCCCTGAGTCACATTACAAAGTTTAAAATAAATTAATTATGTCAACAAATAGGCAAACAGTTTCTTTCATACACATCCCTCCACTTGATTCTCTGGTATTTTTTGAGAAATTATTATTTCTGGTGTTTAAGAAAGAATGCTGAAGAAAATAACGGAAGTTGTTCTTTTCAAAAGAAGCATGAAGAGTATGCACCCTCTTATAGTATGATGCTGACTGATTTCTCTTTTAATAGCATTAGCTGCATGTGTCTTATTGTAGGGCCCTTCTATGTATAGCAAGGAAACTAGGACACTAATAGAAGCATATGTAGGGAAAAGACTCTCCATCTCTCCCAGCTATTTTGAGACACACTCACCTGTGCTCGAGCAGAGCAGCAGCATGCTGTACCCTCTGACCTAAAGCTTCTGTAACTGTGGCAGCAGCTGTAATAGGAAAGAGTGGGAAGATGGATCATGTGAGACTGTACAGACAAAGGCTCCTGGAAAGGGAGACTAAATAAAGAAAACTGTAACCCTCTCACCTTCTTCAAACTATGTACTACTTATAATCTGCTAGAAGAAAATTTAATAATTTAGCCTTTTGCTAATAATACAGCCTAAACCACGATCTGTGAGAGGATTAGTGCTCTGACCATAGAAATAGCTGGTGCTTTTGAGCACTACATGGATTTCAGCTGGTTAACCCAATATTGAAAAACATCCCTTAAAACAATTACACAAGTTTCTAACACCATCACTTTCCCAAGAGGATAAAGGTACACAACAGAAGTTGTGTAAAATACCCAAAACATTCAGAAAACACCTTGTTCTGTTTTTTGTATCACCAGATGCCTGAAGTATCAACACTGCTGTAAAACACACCAAGGTGTAGAAGATGATGCTGGACAGACTACTGGATAAGCTCTGTATTTCACATCTGCATAGTTGTAAATATTATTTATTCTTAAGAATATAAGTCATCTTCTGAGAAATCACTGTATATTTTGTATACTGCCTTCTGAATCCTTTGGATCAGCATGGGAGCATAGATCCTGCTACTGTCTAATTAAATGTGAACTACAAGTTCCATTATATAAACTGTCTTTCACATGCTCTGCTTTATTCCTAGTATGTCAGGTGAAAAAATTCCAAACCATGAAAATGAAATTCCCAAGTAAAATCCTGTAGGACCAAAGTTTTCCATGTGTGGCTTCTGCAGGGAGAAGCATAGTTTTAAAAGCCTGAGTCACATCCATATAGCCAGCTTTCAACATGTGTTAAAATCCTGCACAAAAGTCAGTGTGCATGCTGCAGTGAGATTTGTGCATATCTGCAACATAATTTGTCAGGGAATCAATTTCTTTTCACACTTCAACATTTCACTTCTATGTATTTTTTTTTTCAACTTGCTGAGACCTAATGCCAAGCCAGATTTGACGGAAATGACTTCAGTCATTTGAAACTGAGCTCTTGAAGCTTTTTATGGAACTGAGTTGAAAGAATGCTAATTCCATCTGTGTTTGTTGAGAATGGTGGTGATTCCTAAGCACAGCAGAGTTTCCTCATGATGGTTAAGTTCAGCTGGGAGTGCTGTAAAATGCTTTAGCTAAATCGGCTTCTCAAAAGCCTGACTAACCTGGCAAAGTTTATACTGCTTTCAAGATGTCAGGACAGTGAAAAAAAACCCACCAGGAGGTAGGAAGAGAAGTGCGTGCCACGGCAAACTGCCTCCTCAGAGATGAAAATGGCAACAACAGAGTGCCCCAAATCTAATGTTGTGGGCTGGATGCCAGCCTTGTTCCTCCCTCGTCAGGCAGCTGTGGCTGGCAAGGTCTGGAAGGCTTGCAAGTGGTTTCTGTGAGCAGCTACAACGGAAGCCCATACCCAACACAAGCCCACCCAGGCTCTCCTTGAGGCTGCCTTTTGCTGGTGCACGCAGAGCAAGACAGCAGCATAGTTTCCTACTCTGTTTTCTGAACACTACCTATGTCTCCTAATGGACAGAAAATATTTCCAAACTACATGCAGGAAATACTGAGCTGTGGCAGGACCCAAAACTGGCCAGAGTGCACAAATCCTCTCCTTCCACACCCTGCCCTTTCCTGGAAAGAGATATCAAGGGCTTCCGCAGACTGCCTGTGGGAGACCCAATCATGAAGTGGTGCGGGTAACGCTCATCCAGCAAAAGTCTGCACAGTGCAAGCCACCACAACATGTTTTGGTGCAAGCTATGCTTAAGAACTCAGATCATAACAGGTTTATACTGTGCATCATACAGTTGCTATACATTTTATTTTAACTGTGTCCTAAGCTTCATGGTACACAAAGCAGCAGGTGAAAGCCAGAATAGTTTAGGAAAGGTACAAGAACATAGAAATAAGCTTGCAGCCAAAACTTAAATCCTTCCTGCAGAGCTGGAGCTTTGCTCCTGGTTTGCCAAGTACCTGTGCCATTTCTGTCACTCCTATTCTGTGGTGTCTCTGGGCTGGAAATAACCAGAGAGGTTTGTACCCAGGCTGGCACAACTTGACAGTGAGTTGCTCTTTCAGGCCAGGACACTCAGCCTCCCTATATACAATCACCACCAAAGTGTCAAGGGAGTGATTTTTGAGTAGGGAGGGAAATTTAGAGGAAAATCTGCCTAAAAGTCTACAGCAGCTCTGCAGTGACGAACATCACCCAGTCTGAGGTTGCCAAGCTTGGTATCATTTTGAAGAATGCATTTTTTCAGACTGCTATATATCATGCTCAGATTAGACAAAACGGTGCAGACACCTCTCTCCAAGAGTGTGGAAAATGAATTTAACTGAGAAAATGGCAGACACTGATGGTATATCAAAAGTGCATTTTGGTGCCCAAGTCCAGAGCATTTTTTGTTGGAGAACTTTAGGATCAATCTCAAGAAGTTCATGTACACCCTGGTAGGATTCATGCATTATTCCTTTGGATAGAATGTACCACTCCAAAGCTTACAAACAGAAAACTAGAGAGAGCATGGATCGCGTTATTTTTGCAGGAAAAGCAAAGGTGGAAATAATTGAGTTCGAACAGATTTTAAGGTCCCTTCCAACCCTAACTATTCTATGATTCTATGATTCTACGTCTCTAAAGTGTCATACACAGAATACAGCAAAATTATGACTGGGTAGAGCTGCCTTTAACATGCCTAAGCAAAGACAGCATTAGAAAAGACCTGTTTTCAATTACCTCATCTCCGTGTCCTGCAAGCTTGTATCTGTTTCAGTATCAAGATCCTTGTTCTTGGCTACACGAAATAAAATTACAGTAATAGTTCAAGTACCTCACGCTGCCAAAGAGGAACACTGGAAGCATGGAGGCAGACGGCTCAAGTCATGTGAGATCTTCACACCCAGAAATGGCAGGTGTGTTTTTGCATCATCTGATTTTAATAGAATGTAAAGAGTATTTAAATGACTAATTTTTCTTCTTAAATCAATTTTAGGCATTTTACTCACGTTGATTGGAGATGCCTTTGGGAAAACTTGTAGGCAGGAACAGCACAATGTGAATTTGCCCCAGGCTAAGTAAAACTTTTTCCTTATTTACATATTTCTTTTGAATTACAAAGCTTATCAGCTGCTGCTATTACAAGGTCCTGGAAAATACATCTTCTCCTGGGTTACCTATGCTACTAGTTTCCAACCCAGCCTACACAGTAAAATAAAAGAGCCACCTGATTATCCTTTGGATACCTTGGGTAATTTCATAGAACTGTTTAGGTTGGAAAAGACCTTCGAGATGGAGCCCAGCCATTAACAAAAACTACCAAGTCCACAACTGAACCATGTCAGCGCCACATCTACATGTGTTTTAAGTACTTCCAGGGATGGTGGATGGGATGGCAGCCTGTTCCCATGCTTGACAACCCTTTTGGAGAAGAATTTTTTCCTAATATCCAATCTAAACCTCCCCTGGTGCAACTTGAGGCTGTTTCCTCAAGTCCTATTGCTTGTTACTTAGGAGAAGAGATTGACAGCTACCCTGATACAACCTTCTGTCAGGTAGTTGTAGAGAGTGATAAGGTCCTCCCTGGGTCTCCTCTTCTCCAGACTAAACAACCCCAGTTCTCTCAGCCACTCCTCATAAGACTTGTGCTCCAGACCATTCACCAGCTTCATTGCCTTGCTTTGGACACACTCCAGCACTTCAATGTCTTCCTTGTCTTAGCCTATCTATCCAGCCTTTCCAGACCCCTCTGTAGATCCTTCCTTCCTACCCTGAAACAGATCAACACTCCCACCCAACTTAGTCTCATCTGCAAACTGACTGAAAGTGCACTTGATCCCCTCATCCAGATTATTGACAGAGACATTAAACAGAGCTGGTGCCAGCACTGAATACTGGAGGACACCACTTGTGACCCATCGCCAACTGGATTTAACTCTATTCACCACCACGCTTTGGACTCGGCCATCCAGCCACTTTTTTACCCAGCAGAGTACACCCATCCAAGCCATGAGCAGCCAGTTTCTCCAGGAGAATGCTGAGGGAAATGGTGTCAAAGTCTTTACTGAAATCTAGATAGACAACATCCACAGCCTTTCCCTCATCCAGGACATGGGTC
>WYDI02008789.1:0-25285 GCA_009867235.2 Psittacus erithacus | reverse complement strand
AGGAAGAGTCCACAGCATATTGTGCAAGACTGAATGCATCTGTTCTACACAAAAACAATAAAAAGCAAGATTAAATCCAACACAAACTTTCTTCATAAAGTTGTCAACATTACAAAACCTATATATATATATATATATATATATATAAACCTAGATTTATCCAAGATAAATCTAAGATCTATAGAACATGTGCAGAACACACATTTTATCTTTGCGTATGTAGGACTTACTTTCACATCTCACCTACTGAGTAACTTAGAACCATGAAATGCTACAACACATTCTTCAGTCCAAGATACATTTTGATGTTGGTGACAGACTACACAAAATAGTTGAGGTCTCCTTCACCTTAATGATGTATTTAATCCTTTGCTAATATAAGCAGTATCCGTGATAGGTGTTGTCACATCCCTCTGCAAATCTACAAAACTACTTAACATAAAAGTTCCTTACCAACCTCCTTCACTTAGCCTGAACCAGCAGACTAACACATTTTAATCCCAAATCATGTTCTCTACATTCTTTCTCTGCCCCTTCTCTATAACCTTTTATTTCAATTTTCTCTTCCAACACCCCAGTTCTGTCTAAAAACAATGCATATAAACAATAATCCAGATAACAGTACATGAAATTCAGATAAAGGCACTGAAATCGCCAGTGCCAATGTTACAATCTTCTTACAGATCACAGGAGTTTCCTACGAACAATCCTGTTACAGGAAAAGAAGAGAAACCACAAGACTTTTAATGCAATACTCTAAAACCAGCAAGAGATTTATTCTTGTATATTAAATGTTAAAATCACATGCATAATTATAGAATACTTTATAGTTAAAAAAATATTTCAAAAACCAACCCTGACAGTTTACCTGCAACTGCTATAAAATTTCTATGATATATATATATATATCTCATATATAAAACCATGGTGATTCTGTAATTAAAAACTCAGGAAAGGATGCAATCATCCAGGTAATTAGGAGTTAACTGATGCCCTGCATCGGACAGTCTTGTCAATCTCATGCTGGTGAAACTGAGATCATACCAGCCAGTTTACTGAAATATCTGTCCAGCATACATATATTTAAAATCAAAATGACATCTGGCTAAAGGATGAGTGTAAGAAAATAGATTTTTGCACACTACAGCGAAAGACCTGCAAAAGGCCACAGTATAAGATGTTTCAAAAGAGTCCAGTACAAGAAATTCAGCTTCATGGGCTGTTTACTGAAACATGCTGGTGGAATATTCTGCATAACTGGCCATATGCATGGTTTACATGGGGTTTTGTAAGCAATGCTACAAGTGTCTGCGTGTGTTTTACTAGGCATTTATGGTTTTAGACGTGTTTTAGCTCCTAAGGAAGGCAGCCAAGAAAGATGTTTTCAACAGTTAACAAAGAACAGAAATTAAACAATGAGTTGCTGGTTTTAAGAAGCTGAGTCATCACTGTTTTGGAAAATGGCACCATATGGATCACAGTTAATACGCTTGTAGACAAAGTGAAAGACCTGGGGCTGCGGACGGCTGTGCAGCTCTGCCTTAATCTTCTGAGGGTAGGTATCCTCTGTCAGTTGCTGCCAGGTGTCGTCAACAAAAAGAAACAGGCTGTATTCTTCTGGATTGTCCACTTTAAACTTTTCAGCACAAAGCTGACACACATCTTCAGTAGTGATGTATGGTCGTACTAGCAAGGTCTTTCCTGTACAGCCACTGTTAACTTCCTGGAACGCAACACGAAGGTAGTTCTGTAGAATGAGAAAACAGACATCAAATTCAAAAAAACCAAAACTCATCCTCTGAAAGCTGAGAAGTTAGCAACAAACAGCAAATCTCTCCATGTTCTAGGTGGGAAGCACACACCAGTGATTCCTGTGCATTACAGCCACCTCATGAATTGTGATGTTGGTGGTAAAACTGTGGCAAGTCTGTAGTGGGCATAAGAGAACTTCCTAAGATGACACTCTCCTTTCCTTGGCTTACCTTCTAACCCAGCAATGAAGAATGAACAGACACAACCTCAAAGCCAAATGGAACAGATCCGTGCTTTTAGTGTAACTTGATGCTTGGCCTTATTAGGAAACAAACCACTCTCAACCAAAATAAATGTCTGAGGCAGCACACCCAAGAGATGAGGCTACTGCTGTTGGTTAATGCTTCAGAACAGAAGATTCACACAGTATGTTAGTGAAAAGGAAGGAGAAAAAAAATCCTCTGTCAGCAGCACACAAGGGTTTTGATCCACAAGCTACTGCATGATAAAGTGTACTCTTATGCTGCAGCATGCAAAATGTAATCCATCCTCATGTGAGACATTTTCATCGTGTTAACAAGGAGCAATTTGCTGTCTAAACCTGATGTAACCAAGTTTCATGTCACAGCATTTTCTTTTTTTAGAAGTAAGGCATAGAGGGATGCAGAAAGAAAATTCACTCTGTGACATTAGGATAAACACATCTGATCTTGAGGCAAAGGCTGGACCTTTTTTCTTTGTTGGAAATGATACATGACCCCAACTGATAACATGGGCAAATTCTAAACATGCCCTACAAGGAAATGCAGTTGTACCTTTAAAAGAGCATTTCAAAAGCAAAATCAAAAGCAACGACTGGAAAAACAAAACAAAAAGAAACCACCTTTTGGACACATGAACAAGGCATCCTCCTGTCACATGCTTTTCTTTAAAAGACATTAACTGCAAAGAAAGATTAAAAAGCAGTAAAATGAAAGAAGGTGGGGAAAAAAAAGACAGTGAGAGAGACCTGCTTACTGACTGAGCTGGTACTTATGTTTGTATGCTGAATAAATTAAGCATGCTAAATCACAACAGTAAAAATTCACATTTCATAAAAACAAGCTGTTAAAAGCTAAGATTGAGAAGAATGTTCATGTGGCTTAAGTTCCAAAGATTACTCTTTAATAAAGTTGGTTTCTGTGGGGGTTTTCGATAGCTTGTGGGCAAACACTGAAGCATTTAAACCAGTGGGACTGAACCTGACTGAACAGAAGTAATCCATTTTTGTTACTCTGTGTGAAGAAATTATGAAAAAATCAGGCCTAGACAAGACAAAACACACTACAATTTTAATTTCTAATGTAGCTAACACACAGAAGACCTGGTTTTAAATGCATGTGCTTTTAGATGGATAAGACTGCATCAGAGTGGCTGAAGTTTGCAAGAATACCTGTAACTCATATTCCAAGTATCAAATTTATGCAGTATCAGAAAGTTGTATTTAATCATCATCAAAATAAGGGATTTTTTGCTTTTTCCATCCTTTTGAGGGAGGGAGGATGAAGGCCTTCCAGGGCCCCAAACCTGATAAGGCTGTGAGACTGCATCACAGAAATGCAGTGATCACATCCTGGTGCAAAGTGGGAAAGACAAGTTGAGCTGAAGTTATGTCACATGCTGGTTGTAGGGAAAGTGCTTCATTTCAGGACTGCCGTATGTGGAGAAAGTAGATGGAAAACTGTCATTCTGAGCAGTAAGCAAAACACTTGAATTTATGCCAAGCATAGCCTGGAAGTGGTGTCATCTTACTGATTCAAGGCTCTTTTTAAAGAGACGTAAGAAGGAGATGCACTGGATGCACTTGGTGCGAGCTCTTCCCATGCCCCCCTGCATCTTCCCATATCCAGCTCTTCAGAGTTAGTTTGGCTGAAGTTCATTTGATGAGGAACAGAAGGTGAAATGGAATACAAGATCCTGCTGAAAGAATCTTCCGTCATTTAGCTATCCAGCAGAAATACAAGGTGATGAGTTTCGCCAGAAGCAGCGTAGTGTTTTGCTAGAAAGAGCAATGACTCAAGCTACTTGAATCTGACACCTAACTACTGGTAAGCACAATATAAAATGGATCACAGTAAGATGGACTAGCTTTGTGCACTGGCCATAGTCTGGAATTTCTGATAATCAGTTCTCCTCTTCCTAAGAGAGGCAAACTGCGGAAGACTGCTTCTTCTCCCAGCTCATTCCTGTTTAGTGTTGTGCTGTAGTTGCTTGCATAGACACTGATAAAGCAGAATGAGCCTCAACTGAAAGGCTTCATAATCTGCTGATGACCCCACACCTTCATTTCTCAAGCTTTTAACTACATCATATCTAACTGATGGTTGTCATTAGCCTCTGTCAACTTTGCACTGTGGTATGAACTGTAAACAACTGAACACAAGAGTAAATCCTTTCTTCTCGATTCCAACATCCTCCTTGCTTCAGTCCACAAGCTGGTGCATCTGAACAGTCAACAGCACACTAATGAAAGACATGCAGGCCTGGTTTTAAGAGATGAAGCAATCCCAACTGTTTTGTTATTCTTCAGTTGAAGTTACTGCCCTACTCTGAAAGGGCAGTAAGAAATGGAGGGGAGGAAAAAAAACAAACACAAACAAACATGAAGACATGCACTGTATAGAACTCCACTCCTTGCTTAAATGTTAAAACTGTAGGCAAGCTTTTCTCCCACCTCTCTTCTCTATTACCTGTTGTATGCCAACATTAGCTACTGGGAAGTTGCGCTGATTTACACCACTGGAAAATTGGATTTGTTCTTTTTTAACAGTAATGCGTACAAAGAAGCTGAATCTAAGATATGGTTCAGTTTGTCTCACTCTGCATGACTTAAATAGAAGGGAGGGTGGGAAAGCTCCATTATTTAGTGTTTTCTTCAGGCATTCATGATCAAGATCTATTAGAATAAAGTGCCAAGACTTCAAAACCCAGGAAAATTTGCCAGCCATATTCTCAGTACTGCTTCACTCCACCTGGAGCCCCAAAAGATTCATTATGAATCATATCTCTCAAATGGGGATTTCCAACAAAACAATCATTCCCTGGTTTTCAATTCAGCCCTAAGCTCTACCTGAAAATCATCAACTGAAGGTATCGTCCTGTTAGTTGTCCTCCTCTTGTGCCATTGCCGGAGAGTATCTCTGGCTTCTGAACTTAGCAGTTGGGCAGCTTGTTCTTCCTGGAAGTTCTTGATCAGTGAAAGTGCTCCATAAGCGCTTGTCAAATAATAGCCTCCTGTGAAGGACAGAACGGGAAGAACTTCTCAGAGTGCTCATAAAATCCCTGATAGTTCTGACAGAAGCACAACTATTTCTTTATACACACCCACACACACGTTACTCAAAGTCCCTGTGCTCTATTGCCAAAACATTTGTATGTAAAAAAAACACAGCTCACTGGCTTGCAAGATACTGGATGGCCTGCTCTCAGCTGCTAAGACCAGCAGTGACTGCTTCGTAATACCAAGCGATGCAATAGTCTAACTCTGGAGTCCACTAGTGCTGGGATAGCTGGTTACTTAAATGACTGGTGTCACTCCCTTACTCCCGAGTACTGTTACAAAGTTGAAACATGAGTTTTCTTAAAAAAAAAAAATTCCAAACACTGACTTGTTTTCTTCCCAAGCTTCAAGTGCGGATGAAATAAACATGGCTGTTTAAACAAAGTAGAAGACAATCTACCACTATTCAGGAAGTTAAGAGCAACCGCCTTTAGTGGAAATAAAGCAACAATAATGTATGATTTGTACCTTGGAAGTATTCTAAAGAGTTTCCCTTTTTTTTTTTTTTAAAGGAAGACTGTGCTTGTCACCTTTTTAGCATTCCCCATAATGTCCTACTAGTTCAGGAGGTGACATGTACAGTCCTCCATACTTCACCTTTATGATACAATGAAGAACAAATTAAAAGTCACAAGAGAGTTGCCCATGTACAAAAGATGCTGCAGGTCACAAAGGAAAAGGAGTCTCAACAGGAGGTAATACAACAACCAGGAGAAACGAGACATGCTGTTATGTGTTTCTCTCACTCTTTTTAAAGTAAACTATTTGAGTGGGAGTGTTCAATTAAGAGGCAGCACAATCTATTCATGGAGTCATTCAAAGATGCATTCTACGCTCTCAGTAGTATTTTCTGTATTACTGGTGGTATCTTCCTGGCCTTTAGCTCTGTAACAAGTGCCATACATAAAATACATACAAGACTCATGAGACACACCGGACAGTATGTTACATTTGAACTGCATAACCCCAAACCACTAAACAATTTCTACTGCACAGTATAGTTCAGCTGGTGCCAAAGACAGGGACAGCCAATAGACAGACTTCTTTTGCTGCATTAAAACCAACATGACTTAATAGTCCAGTAAATGTTTCTGCCCTTCAAGCACGTTAATGATCTCCAGCTTCCATCTCAACTATTTTCCTAAGATTCCCAAACAACGCACCAGAGGATGCTCTGCACACAAAGAAGGGAACAGACTAGTGCCAAATTGGAGGAGTCCTGGCACAGTTCTCTTGTGCATACCAACACGTAAAAGGATACAGCAATTTCAGCAAGCCAAGAGATAGCAGGAATGGGAAACATATACATATGCTTAAACTCACAGATGAACTTGGTCACAAGAACCTTTATACTCCCTCATAAACTGGTAGATTCTAAGGCCTACCAAGAACTTTCAGAATGCGTCTTTGTTAAAAACACCACCTTGAAAACAGAAAGCAGGGAGATTTCCTGGCCTCTAGTGGACTTCAGCCATCATTCAACAGTGCCTTAAGAAACTGTCGTGGTTTAAGGCCTGCCACGCAGCCCGCTCACCCACCTCCCCCCTTCCTCCCTCAGCTCCCAGAGGGATAGGGAGGAGAATAAAGAAGAATACAACTCCCACAGGTTGAGATAAGAACAGTCTATTAACTAAGATATAACACAAATCACTACTGATACCACCAATAATAATAATGATAAAGGAAATAACAAGAGAAGAGAACACAACGGCTCACCACCGACCGATACCCAGCCCCACTCCAGCAGTCATCTCGCCCTTCCGGGTAACTGCCTGTTACATCCTGGGCATGACGTGCTGTGGTATGGAATACCTCTTTGGTCAGTTTGGGTCAGGTGTTCTGTCTCCGCTTCCTCCCGGCTTCCCCTCCTCCCTGGCAGAGCATGAGGCTCAGAAGTCCTTGGTCAGAGTAAACATTACTGAGCAGCAGCTCAAGCCATCGGTGTTATCAGCGCTGTTCCCAAACCAAAAGTCAAAAACACAGCACTGCACCAGCTACTAAGAAGAAGAAAAATGACTGCTACTGCTGAACCCAGGACAGAAACATATTCTTGGGGCTCATAAAAATACTTTGTGAGAAGCAAACAGTGGGAAGAAACAATCATTAACGGGGTCAATATTCTCAACAGCACTTTCCCCATAGGGGCAGAGAATTCCCCCTGAAATTTTTACAAAGCACCTAAACCAAGTCCCATTACTTGTCTCACAGTTTAACTGCATGCTATGGCTCTATAAATACTCTCAGGATATTTTTAGGCACAGAAGATAACCACATTTGGCACCTCCACAGTGTATGTGTTTGCTTGCTGTCATGATGCCTCTAGTTTAGACTCCCTTTGAAAGGATTTCTACTCAAACAAGGGTAACAGCAACTGTGCTATGAAGAATTCCCCCTTCCCTAGTCCTTCACTCAATTCTAATAAATATAAATAAATGATTACCTTCTCCATGCAGCAAAGATGGATCCAGCAATTCCATCATGTATTCAATTTCAGTATCCAGTTCCAGCATATCACACTGGGCTAGTACATATGTCAACACAGGCAAGAAATCATCAGCTCCATACAGCCTCCCTGGGTTGAAGGGAACACAGACAGTGACAGACAAACCATAATCTTTTATCTCTTTCAGTGTTTGAAAGGAAAGCATTACTTTGCCATCTTCAGTGACCAGTATGTTTGTATTACTCTACAGCCCCCTGTTACTGATGTGCGGAAAAGAGAACATCATCTGACACTCACTGGACAGGACTCTAACACCAGCTTCATCTTGTACTTCTAACTAGCACAAATCTGATGATGCACACTTTGTGGCATGCAAGGGAATTTAGAGACTGGGCTCATCTTGGCATCAGCTCAGCTGGTGAACTCATATAAGGCTGCCACGCTAGTCTGATCTGACCTCCACCTGCACTTCTATCACTGGCTAAGAAGTGTGATGAATAGGTTTGGGGGTTTTTTTGGTTTGTGGTTTTTTTTTTGTTGGTTGCTTTTTTTGTTTTGTTTTGTTTTTGTTTTTTACACATGCAGGGACAACATCCACTTTCTGGAAGGATCCAGCCACATATACCAGTTTCTAGGTCTGAATCCCAGCAGAAAAGCCTGACTATAAAAGCCTATTAGATTTGACATGAAAACTCAGCTCATTTCTGTGACAAAGCATAGTTAGAAACACCAGTGAGCAAAGCCTCATCTAATTCCCAACTAGCCAGTGAAGCCTCATCAGCAATGGCAGCATACAGCTGAACACAGGGACTGTGCTGTACCTAGGTCTGTCTCACTCCTACCACTTTTACTGCATTTAAACTTTCTGTTTAGAAAATAGTATGTGGTCAGATCTCTGGATCTGTCCAAACTGTTCATTGTGTAATTGGTGTGATGGTCACTTTAAACCATGAAGAGCAGGAGCCAACTTAAACTTTGGTGAAACTCCACATGACTGAGGGGCTGGTACTTAAAGTTATACCAGCTAAGGAGGTAAGGCATATCCTCCAGGTATTATATTACTATCTGGCTGTCAGACACTCAGACAGCTGTTGGGCCAATGCCATGTTTTCCGAACTTCATATAACAAAACAAGACAACCCAAGAAGTATTTACCACATCTTAGCCCAAGCCCCTCAGTGAAACAGTTAACTGGCAGCAGTCTTTTTCTTCTGTATGTTGGAATCACCTTACTCAATGAAGTAAAATGATGTGGATTCCTATATCCATTTTAAACCACAGGATTTTGCACAGAAATAATAAGCTGGGCAGGAGCTTGGACCTGAGTCTTGCAAAAGAGCCTGGGGTTCTTCAACCACAAGCTTTCACCATTCATCTCCAATCTCAAAAGAAAGATCGCATCTTGACCAGCCTTGGACCCAGTTGCATATCCAATGCCCACTTAGGAAGAAAACTGCCAACCACCTGAAGCAGCTTATACTTGCTTAGGGGAAAACCACCTCCCATAACCACCAACATTACTTCAGCTCAACTCCTGACCTGCCACAGCAGTGTATGGTCAGATGTCAGGCAACAGGGCTGCACCTATGAATTCATGCCATGTGGCACAGCATTTTAATGGTGCCGTTGAGTATGCAGCAGGTCTTGACTAGTCTGTAGTTCCACTTCATTATCTGGGTTTCAAGGTCAGGTTTGGATGCTTGCTACATAGACCTTATTTCTCTTCCAAAAACAGGAAAGAAAGCATCCAAATGAGGACATTCAGAGGCACAGTGAGCCAAAAGAACAGGATCAGAGGCTGCTTTCCTTCACCTATTAACATAGAGCCTTTTAGTTGTCATATTGCATACAATTTATTGAATTTCTATGGCTAAATACAGGGTGTTAGCTCTGTTACAATTTCCATAAAAATAGTAATTTAGTACCGGTGTCAAACTCCAGGCTCACAGGACAGCAGCCAACTTCAGAAGCCTACAGCTTTTTTTTTTTGGCTGCCTCACACCTCTGCTTCTCACTAAATTTGTAAAATGTGCTGCCAGGTGCATCAGAGAAGCCAGGAAAGAAGCAGAGAGAAAGAATCCCTCTCAAAAGGGCACAGAGATTCCATGAGAGCTGCAGGATACAGAGACATATCTGCAGAATCAGGTGATTTCTTCCACCAAAAGACAACTCCAGGTTTGGAATATCAGTGATCTTGAACCATGAGAAGCATCATACCTGAGTTATTCTCCATAACGGTGTAAATCAATTTACAAACTCGCAGCAGCAGCATGACTTTTTTTTCAGGTGAATACATTTTCTGCATGGTCATGAACTTGACTTTAATCTTTTCAATGTCCACAAAGTCTGGTGTTGGAACAAACACACCCAGTTCCTGAGGATTCCTCTGCCGCACCAACTGCAGGTTTTCCTTTAGCTGTTTCCAAGAACCATCTGCTGTATGAAACTCTTTCAACATTGCTTCAATATGGCCCTTCAATGGCTTCAGAATGCACTTATGCATGGCCTTCTCCAGGACAACATCTGCAACGGGAAAACAGCTGATGTACTCCTCTAGAGCAGAGCCAGTATTAATATAATCATTCCCGAAAGAACCACTGTAGAGCAAAACCTACTTGCTACGGCCTATTTATTATACAAGCTGAGTTTCCAGATGTTTGTTAACAAGAAAACAAAAGGCAGAATAGAATCTGTATTTAATTTTCATTTATGGCAATGTGGTAAATACAAAAAGCCTCCACAAAGACAGAGCACAGACTGCCACAAAAATAAAACCAAAAAAACCCCCAACAAAACAAAACAAAAACAACAAACAAGAAAAAAATGCCCAGAAAAAAAAAAAAAAAAAGGCACACTGCAGCCCCAGTTAACTTTGTCTTCTGTTGCCCAGAAGTCTTCGAGTCGATGTTACTTTTGAGTTTAGACTTTAACTCCCAAACTTAAACACAGCCAAAACCATAACTTTGCTTTGGCATGAAGGCCCATTCTTTTTGCATAGTTTCCATCAGAAACTATAACTCAACCAAGGTCTCCCAAAACTTGGCTCAGTTTCGTCAAGATCTTTATAAAGTTGGACAGATTATGGGCTTCAAACTATAAATGAAAACCAAGCTGTGTTTGTCCAGCTTTGGATTTCATCATGCAAGCTCATATACAGCTTTGTCATCAAGTTTGAGAGTCTTTGTTTGGCAATAGTGTGCACGTGGCACAGTAACCACTAACTCAGGGTTATTTTTTTATTTATTCTTGTTCTACTCAAGTTTCTCTTTATCAGTCATTCTCCATTTTCAAAGTATGGACCACGTCAACAGAGAAAGGTCTTTGCTAAACATTTTCTCTGCAAACCTTGACTTTATAAGTTAATTTCTTCTCCCACTCAGTGTGCCTGTGTCAATATAGCTTACATTGATAATTAGCGTACATCACTTACTTGTACCACAGTGACCTACCGCAAGCATAAAGGAAACTGGCGACCCTTCAGCCTGGCCAGTGCACTAACATCCTGATGGTAGGGCAGGACCATAGCCTAGCACAGGCAGATGTACTAAAGGAGCACAGGGACCAAGAGCAGGATGAAGAGAGACTGGGTCACTGCTACATCATGTGTTTATACAAGTCAGCACTGGACATTCCTGCTACTAGTGGCGAGTCATCAATGCGTCATTAAACCTCACGCCCTTTCCAAGTTCGCTGCCTGCTCTTATGTGTTTGCCTTTCACCACAGTACTTGTGTCTTCTCTCTCTTCATCCCTCTTCTTTTCTAATTGCAGACTGTTTCTAAGGCCTGTGCTTTTCTAAGGCTCAGTTTTATTGCTTTTGCTTTATGCCTTCATTTATTTTGTGTTCAGCCATTTTGCCTTCTGAGTCTTCACACCTCTTTCCCATACAAACCAGCTCTTCACACACTCCTCTTCTTACAGTCCCTTTGTTTCATATGTGGTGTTTACTCTGTGTTTTTCTGACATGCAACTCCCAAATGCCCAAATCTATTGGGAGTTCTCATCTCTCCTATCCCAATTGTGCTGGGGGTTCTGTAGCCCTTCTTGCTAATTCCCCCTCCCAAGACTCTTAACAGCAAAATCTGTTTGCTTTATTCCAGAATGCTTTAAACACATTTGGGCTCTCTCTCACAGTAGAGAAAGCTGCTGGAAAGGAGAAAGAGTAACTGTGCAGAGCAGCATTTGCTCTCTGATTTTCCAGATCTCCCTATGGCCACCAGAAGAAGCATAACCAGTCTGACACATATTCCTGATGGCCTGTCACACAGCATGAAGGCTGGATCCAGCCTCCCACTGCACCAGAGCTGCCGATTAACAAAAGTGGCAACATTTCAAACAACTGATCCTTACCTATGGTACATGTTAGAGCTGGACAATTGCCACTGATAGCACTTCCAAACCCAGTCAGGAAAGCAGAAGCTTCACCCTTCTACGCAGTGACAGAAACTGCCTCTCCCTGCCATCGAAGCCATCCTTAGAGCTATGGGGAGGAAATATTTTTCCACTAAGAAGGCAGCAGGAATCTCCCCCACGGGTATTTCAGCCTGCAGCATTGCTCACAGGCACACACAGTTCCTGGCTCAGGGTTGGCCTCACTGATGATACTTTTTTTTTCTTTTTTTTTTTTAACAGTTCAGCTTACTTCACTTATTTCTACTGCCTGCTCAGTCTTTAAAGTAACAAAACCATGAAACACCTCTGCAGTCTGCATTTCAACTTCCTGCTCTCATTGAAGTCAAAATTAAAGCAGTTGGTGCTGCCAAACATTACATGAAGTAAGAGCGCTCTCTATCCCCATGAAATTTTAACCCCCACAGGCTTCCACTGGAAGTTCTGCATATGAATAGCTAGTGTCAGCTGTCCTTTGCTTCAATAAAGCTGGGTCACCATCACATTTGGTCACAGGAGGCTCAATAAATTGAGAGAGGATCCTCAGAGCCCCTGGTCTGATGATGGAGCACCTAGCTTGGGATGGGAGATGGGAATATTCAGTATGCTTCCATGACTGATCCCTTACAGGCTCCAGGATGAAGCTGGTTCAGCTGAAGCCTGCAGTACCAGTATGGAGAGAGCTGCAGAAGCAGTCCCTCCCCAGAGGCTACAGGAACCGACTGCTGCTGGGAGGGAAAATTTCTCCACAGATCCCCAGTCCTTGGCTGGGGTCAGGATTGTTATCTGTAGGCAAGAAGAGGAATCCACTTCACTGCTCGGGTAGGGCTGGGTACTGGCTGGCAGGTGGTGAACAATTGTATTCGGCATCACTTGTGTTTATTGTTTTGTTTGTTGTGGGTTTTTTTCCTTTCCCCTTTTAGTTTTATGTTCTTTCCCCTTGTTATTCCCCTTATCATTATTATTATTGGCGGGAACAGTAGTGGTTTGTGTTATAACTTAGTTACCGGACTGTTCTTATCTCAACACGTGGAGTTTACGCTCTCCATTCTCCTCCCCATCCCTCTGGGAGCAAGGGGGAAGAAAAAGGGGACTGAGCAAACAGCTGCACAGCTCTGAGTTACCGGCTGGGCTTAAACCACAGCACCTTAGGGTAAGTTAGTGCCACTCCCGGTTTCCCATGCAGATGAATTACACAGCTTTTTATGGCTGTGAGAGGAGTTCTTTCATATTTGCAATTCATCACAGGCTCCAAAAGCAGTGCCTGGAAATTGCCTGGAAATTTACTTGATCACATTCCACAATTTCTCTGGGAACTTAAATAGATTTGAAGGAGCACAGAGGAAAAGAGCAGATAACTCATACAACTGTGCTCAAAGCTGAGCACAGGGCCCAAGAACTTACTGCCGAAGGCTGTTCTTACCGATTTCTGTGCTGTTAACGTGATCAGGTAAATAAAAATAGGATGGGATATTTCTCAAAGCGTTCTTCAGTGCGGTTCAGTGACTATATTACAGCTCACAGGAGATGAGTGAAATAAACGACATTTGGCCCTAACTCCAAACAGATACAAACTGCCTTGGCTTGGTAAGGGTAGACTGAGAGCACTGTCATTTTAACGCGGCATGTTTGCACAAAACGACCTGGCAAACAAGGAAGTGACTGAGATCTGAAGCTGTGACAGCATTTGGGGGTTTGTTTGCTGCTGTTTAAGAAAAAAGAGGAGAAAAAAAAAGCAAAACCAAACAACCAAAAAACCAAAACCTTTTCTTCTCCTTATGAATTCTTGGCACAGACACAAGGACCACAGAGTTCTGCCTCAAAAAACTGCAGATTCTAGTAAGCTGACAAGGCCAGCAACAGAGCAAGATAGATACGGACTGAACTTCTTTTGTTTTTTTACTGTCAGTAACAACACCAATGTGTAACCTAATTAATATAAAACCTGTGTAAATATTTATACTATAATTAGAGCCTGGAAGGACAGCATTTCTTGTGATCTGGGTCTTAGACCAATATTCAGCATCACAAGACAAGAATAAGCATGTCTGGAATTAGATCATACAACTATTTACCCTTTCTTCTGAACTGCTATTACTGGCCCCTTTCAGGGGAATGTGTTTCCAGGTATGATTCCACAAAACAATTCCCAGCCAGCAGCAGATTTCACTGCTTAACTTCTAATGACCCAAAAAAAAAAAAAAAAAAGAGTGTAGGACAGTGTCCCAGGCAAATTAGCATCCAAGTTGTGAACTGAGGACTGATCCTTTGCATTAACATCTCTGTACACTTCCCACATCCGAATCAGCAACTAAAATTCCTTTTTAATTCAGCATGCACAAAGTGCTTAATAATCCCAAACAGGCACTCTTCAGATTTATTTTTAATTGAATATCATTTCAGCTGAGCACCACGTAGTGTTCCTGAAATGATATTTATAATTAGCCTCTAGCCTCAAAATGGGAACTGGAAATGCTTTGATAAATGAATTGCAAAGGCCAGCCAGCTAGTTTCGTTGTGACTTGTGGAAACACATCTGCATCCTGTGCTGACATGCTGTTTTGTTTTGCTGCTAACCACACAAGTCTGCATCTAGAGAGCCACGTGAGTCATAGCCAGTGTCCTTATGCAGCCTCTTTACAGCCCTTGCTGGCCGAAATCACAGGCATGCTCTCACCTTCTCCAGGGTGACAGTTCACGTGTTACCAACTGCTGTTGCACCACTGAGAGTACCTTTCAGATTCCAGCCCTGGATTCACAAACTCACTTTCTCATCTACAGTGGCCAAACCACTCATTAGTAAAAGAAGGGCTCAGTAAGAAAGAGACTGAGCAAACCTGGGAACCATCATTAAAAAGGCACAGTACTGTGCAAGTAAGATTGCCTGGGCACTGTTTTGGAATACCACAGTGTATTCATGTGGGACACCTGACTACATTGCATTTGCTTTGTTTTGGATTTTCCTAATATCTATCATTTTCATATATTGGCATGATTGATAAAAATCTGCTTTAAGATAGCTCATGTCAGGAGGGCCAAGTGTCCCATTCTTGGTGGATGTCTACAGTGACACATGATGCAGACAAGGGCATCTCCTGCAAAGCAGCAAGACTTAAAAGTTAAAACCTCATGCAACCCACATTCTTTGATAATTTGCACAACCCTGAAAACAGTGGATTGAGGTGGGTGATGGGTGGGCAGCAGCGGCAGAAGCTGAGCAACTAAGGAATAAAAGGCTCTTAGGGTAAACCTCCCTTCATTTTACCTAAATAAAGCATACCAATGAATCACAGAACTATCTGTGCTAGGTTTTCTTTGCTTTAATCATCTGCGAGTTAATTAAAACTCATGCTATGCCTGTGTGGCAAACATGTGTCTTCTCTTGAAGAAGTAGTACTAAAGGAGCAGGGAATAAGTCACAAAGCAAATCAAAGGGCTGGTCAGGAAAGGGAGAATCAAAACCTCTGCTTCTGCTTAGTGCTTTTACCAACTGCTTCTTACTTGCCCTATCTCCCCACTTACGTAGTGAAAGGAGGAGTGCTCAGGATCACGTTGGTCAGCCTCAATTCAACATGAAAAGATACAATGATGTACAACAGGATAGGGGGACAGGACATCAAAACAAATGTACAAGCACCTAAAACGTAACACAGTGCTAAAAACCAGCCAACGTTGAGTTTTTCAAAGAGAAATACTGGCACAGCATTCTTTCCTTTAAGAGGGTAACTGGATCACTGAAGAGAGGGGAGCAGGGGGTAGCCTGTATCTTAACCTTTTTAAGACTCATAACCCTATTCAGTGCAACTTTCCTATAAGCAAATGAGGGAAATACTGTTTATAATAATAAATAAGGTGGGTGCATAAAATACTGCACTGAGAAACCCAATTATCAGTGTTTGACTGTCAAACAAAACAGATATTTGAAAAGAGGTGTCATGGAAGCCCTGGGCTTTACTCTACTTAGTATTTTCATTAAAAATTTGGATGATAAAGCAGAGAGTCCACATACAAATCCACATGTGATGTCACAAACAGGAGAAAGGTACCATCAGTCCTTTGGCCATTATCTTAGTAAGTGGGGAAACAGGCTTAAAGCAAACATAATAAAATCTCCTAATAACAACAGTAAAACATTGCCTCTCAGCAAGAGCAATACAAAGGCAAAAGTGCTACTCAGAGAAACCTCCCTCAGAGCAGAGCGGCTGGCTCAGTGGCTCCCATAGCGAATGGGTTACTCTCCTCCAGCTCCGTCTGCCCGCAACTGCTCCATACAGACCCAAGTCCCTACCGTAAGGCATGTCCTGCCAATAAGGTGCAAACACATTCTCTCCAAGCCTCTTCTAACATTCAACATTTAAAAATCCATTCTGGATTAGAAATACAAAAGCAAATAACAGGCAGTATTGTTTAGGCACCTCCCCACACAGTTAACACCTTATTGCCAAATTACTTAAACCTGTCATTTCTTGGGCTACATGCAGATTCAGGCATTGAGACTGAAGGTGTTGGGGTATTAGATCCCACCTGGTGGAATGATGACAGTCAGCTGGACTCCTTTCTATTTACAGCCAGGAAAACAAACACAAAAACTCCTGAAAATTAGCTATTCAAGCAGCTGTGGACTATCATGGTCCTTCTGACCAGTCCAGGTCTTTATTCCGTGGATACATATTCAGGTGTGGGTAACTTCTTTAAGAAAATACTTTGCATTCACCCTTTAACAATAAAAAGCCATGTGTCCTAGTCCTGACTCTGTCCCAACACTGGGAATCCCGTTGTTTTAAAAAGGGTTAACAGCCTACAGTGCTAAGAGTAGGAGACATCTGTCAAGAATAACCAGGAACACTGATGCATTCTCCCAGTGATTTGGCAGAAGTTAAAGAATTTGATATGTCCCCAGTTTGGGAAACTGAAAAGATCTCCCACAGAAGTCTTCTGGGTGCAAAAGTCTGGGAAGTTCTACATGAAAAGCTACACGATCAAAGATTATTGCACAGACGTGGGACAAAGTCCCAAACACCAAGAACTTTACTAAACCTTGGAGGGTGCTGCTGCAGCACGTACCGAAATTCAGGAGACTATAGCGGGGTAAGGTGAGATCTGGCCCCCAGAATGGGCAACCAGTTGCAGCAGCAGTTCTGCTGGATGGGAGAAGGGGTGAGGACCAGTTCCAGCTCCTTTCCACTTGGCAGGACTGGTCAGAGCAGCTGAGAGGCCCCAGCACTTTGTGCTAGAGGCTCCCTTCGTGATCCCCCAGTGGCAGCAGTGGGCGTGAGTCTCAAGGTGAAGCTGCTGCCTGCTCTAATCCTGTAGTCACCAGGCCTGACCAGCACCTTGGGGCTCAGACATTGACTCGCTACCGCCGTGAGAAGTACATGATGAACACGAAGAAGGAGCACCAGTAGCACACATCCAACCCTTGGCTGACACACTGAGAAACCCACACCACAAAAGTGTAAACTGACAAGAGAGGATAAATGACTGCTCACAAAGTTAAAATTTGGGCTGTAATTCTGTAGTGAAAGAGTCAAGCAAAACCACAGATAATAGGCAGGGCTACATCATAAGAAGTTCTCTATAGGGATGACTAAATCTTGCTGTCACATAGTTATCTGCTTAGATCAGCAACATCTGATGCTCCTGATCCACTATGGTTATTTGCAGGCTCAAGCCATAGGCAGTAGATGATTCAAAAATAAGTTCTTCCTTTGTTTAAACTATCCCACTTTATAAATTAATTGTATTTAATCACAGACCAAAGCCAGATTTTCTGTCAATAAAGAAAACCAATGTAGTTATATTTCATACCTTATGCTATTCCAAACTACTGAAACCTTTAAAAGCAGATAGCATTTTGCCAGTCTTCAGACCCACAGTCATTTAACCACACCCTGACAATGAAAAGTCAAAGTCAAACCAAGCTTCACAAAATAACAAGCAAACTAGATCTGCATTTCTTTGCCAAATATCCAATTCTCTGCAGAAATCCAGGCAAAAATATCATCTACACCATTGCTCAATTTGCTGCTTTTTCTCCCACGTTAGCACCCCCATACCATTCTTTATTATTGTAGCAAGAATATTACAGGCTCTGAAAGAGCGTACATTTCAAGGACACTCTTCCAAGTGTTATATTTGCCTTAACAGTGCTTGCTACTTTTGTTTGACTTTGTGTAAATGAAGTTGAGGTTACATGAGAATATTTCCTTCTGCCTGTCAAGGACAGGCAGAAATCTCAACACAAAATCATCCTCTAGTCCCAGATCAAGAACTGTCTTCCAATTTTGCATCAGGCCAACTGCTGGGACGCTGGGATGCCGGAGAAAAACAAGCAAATTAGGACTGAAGTGAGCTCACAAGGAAAGTATTCTGCCCTGAGGGATGTTTACCTCCTAAATGTGGCTTATATGCTCTTTGACAAATACTGCTCAGATTCGGCAAGATAGAGGGGGGAGTGAGATTTTATACAGCAACAATGATTTCACTTTTGCGGATACACAAGTCTCTGTTGTTAAAACATGTATTCAAACATATATCTCAGCAGCAACCATTTATAAACATGTATATTTGAACAGAAATACAGAAAAACTCCTATTACCAGCCCCTTCTCTCTCTTCCACACGTGGATTTTTTTAAACTCATAACTTTCTATTTAGCTTCAAGTGTAAGGACAGTGCAGCTTTGTTAGGAGTGAATGAGAATACTTGGAAGAATAAGACTTATTTCAAAAGTAAGTTGCCATGAAACGCCTCTCTGCTCCTTGTCGCTGGTTTTGAACAAATCTTAGTTCTATGGCTACAATCGGCATGGTTAAAACTGGCACAGTTTTGGTCCAAGAATCCAGAACTATTTCAGCCCAATTCAGGAAAAAATACATGTGTGCCAGTAAATAAAGGATTCTGTAAACAGTACAGCAATATATGTGTATATAAAAATATATAAAATATATAATTATAAAAATAATCACAGGTTAAAAGCGCACACCGCAGGAAACGTAAAGATAACTTTTTATGAGCACTTTTATAGCAAAGCTTTGAGTTGCTGGGGTGATTTGGGGGCAGGGGAGTGTGAGGATTGTTTTATTTTAAGACTCAAAAACTCCATGGCTTGAACTCTGCTAGCAAAGTCAACCCCACCTTTTGAAACAGGCACAGACTATCATTCTGAAAACAAATTACACATTTTCACCTTCTCCCAAAACACAGGATAGTGTTTCTTACCTATTTGGTCCTCTGGAATCAGCGATTCAATTGGGGGATCAAGTTCGGAACTTTGGGACAAATAGTTCTTGACTTGGGTCATGAACTGCCGAATTGTTTGCAGCATATCGGTGCTTGAAACATGGCACTCCTTGTTTTCCTGCAGAAAGCTGACATAGTCCTGCACCAGGCATCCAAAATAAGTGCGTTTGTCCTGGGACATCTCCGCAATTTTCTTAATCATCCTCTTTTCAGGGGTCATGAAGGAACTGAAAACTCCACTGACTTTCCGTAGTTGAGATTTCACAATCTTGGGGAGAACAAATGAACTGTTTCTTTTTTTCTTGGGCTTCAGAGGGGGTGCCATACTCTCTTGGTCACTTTCCCCCTCAAAATCCTCCAGGCTGCTGTTTGTGTCCCCCTCATAGCCAAACAGCGGCATGCTCCGATCGAAGTCCAGCGAGTCAGACGAGGAGGTGGAAATGCTCATGTCGCTCAGCCTCTGCCTGCCTCCATTCCATGGGATGTGTGACTCAGAGCTGGTAGCTACCCTCGTCGGGGCAGCTGCTGGAGCCAGCTCAGGCAGGGTTTCACCTGAGATGCCAGGAGCTTCAGGCACAGGCACTGAGCCGCAGCCGGGTTGAATCACTGCTGCAGACTTCGAGCTGCCTACCTCTGAGCAGACAGCCTGCTTCTTCAGCCGAGGCGGCGGAATAGGGGTTGGTTTACTCTGCAGTAAATCCAAGCCTCTCTCTTTCTTACGGTTGACCGTTTCTGGCATGCTTGCCTGCTTTACAGTCCTGGAAAGCTGTGGACTCGTGAGGATGCTATTAATAGAAGGAGGTGGTGGCCGGGGTGGGGGAGAGCGAGGCCTCACAGTGCCATTCACGTCCTGAGTTCTTGGGCTCTGCCTTTTCAGACTTCCGCTGACATCCTGGCTGTGCACTTTTAAGAAGAGGGGATTAATGAAACACAGCGCTCCGTTGGTCTGGCTGCACTCCAGCTCTGAAGGCGTTCGGGTTCGTATAGAATGCACTCCATTTATAAGGCAGAGCTGACGTGAGTCTTTACAAGCACTGTCCAAAGGCACAGGCCTGCGGGGAGGTGTAGGATCCAGGGGGTTGCTATTAGCCAGGGAGCTCCAAAAGTCTGAAAATCATCATTGCGTTAACATAAGAATGCAAACCAGCATGCAGATGGCTTTCAGAACATTCAGCTCAACATCACCTGTCTCCAGACATTCTGACACACTTTTATTGATTCAAGGGGGAAAAAAAATTTAATTCCAAGTGAACCTTTCAAAGCCCCACCAGGCATAACTCCATGCTACTCTCGTGGGGCTGCTCTCACTCATCTATAAATATCATGACCAATGCACAGCCTCAAATCAACCCACTCAACTAAGTTTAAAAATAATCTGAGAATTCAAAGAAAGGAATGGAGACTGTAACAGTAATTCTCACCAACTTGAAACTGAATGCATGAATGCCAAGCACTCTCCAACAGGATTCATGCCCAACAGCTGTGTCTTGCCTGCTGGGCAGAAAACAGGAAACAGCCCATGGTGTTAGGCCACTGCCAGAGAACTTATGTAGGCAAATACATATTTCTTTACATAGTCATGTAATGCTGCTGTTTTTTTCCAGCTCCATGACTTTACATCCTGCCTGCAAATCCCTCAGCAGACTGGCCAATGTGCCTGGCACATGGGCTGTTGAAAACATGCATCATGCAAGCGCCGTTGCAGGTGAAACACAAGTCAGAGAGGGAATCTTATGTTCATCACATGAAACATCACAGGTTGGCAATGCTCTTTCTGATGTAGCTTGCTGGGCCCACATGCTTTTGACCTCCCTTATGCAGCTCTCCCTCTGAGCATACAGTGTAAGAGAGCTCAGACAGGAGCTCCAACTCTCCATGTTCAAACCAGGTTGTTTTGTGCTATGTGTTGCTTAAGGAAAGCTCACACTTACAGGAAGGGCCCTTGGGAGATTTTACCCATCTCATGGGTCTGCAGGATTGAAGGGCTGACTTCCTGGTGTGCTCCTTCACACATGAGCACCTAAAATTTAATCAAAATCTCACAGAAACTGTGATCTTAATCTGACATACAGTTGGTGTATTTGGGATCATCTACCACACAGACACCAAATCATCAGTCTCCTCCTCAGCTTTCAAACATATTAGCTTGAACAAAACACACAACAGACAAAGAGACTGTTCAAGAGCAAACTAACTCTGCAGCAAATAGGCCATGGTGCTCGTGGGTACCAAGGACAAAGACCGTGCAGACAGTCTGAAGAGCTCACTCAACACCACCGTCATTATCTCCTATAGCGAAACTCACCTAATGGTACTTTAAGGCTTCCAGCTTTCACTGGGAGACTGTCTTCCCAATCAGATCTTACTGTATCCTGATCAGACTTTTCTTTTCCCCCAACCATTCACCTTATCAACAGTTCTATGATTGCCTCTGTTCCCATGAAAATCTGTACTTTCATGTAATCAGCTAAACTTGCAGATAAGCAGTGCAGAAGTAATTTATCTCCTCTCTAAAGCAAATCCCTTAACCGCATTGCTACTCCAGCAAAGCAAAATATAAAGCAGTGCAATATTTCCCTGTGTATGACTTTGCTGCAAGGTCCTACCAAATAGTTCTAGAGACACTCATGCCAGCACTCTGATCTAGTGAGATTCTGTTTCTATATCTAAGATGATTCAAAAATCTGCTGGGATGAAGTCTGCTGACAGTCAACCCTCCCTTCCTGCAAAAGGAAGTGTGGTCATTCAGCACTTTGCAGAGTTGCTCAAGGATTCATCTGGGTGGAGCCCATGTTTCAAATCCCACCAGGCCTTGCATCTCCTGCCAGCTCAAGGTATGTTTTACAACGAGCCTGTATTTGGTTGAAGCAGTCAAGTGATGCAACGACACGTCCTTGCGTTTTCTTTTGTTATTTTAAAAGTGTCAAACCGATGTACTCAGATACGTTCTGCAGATCCTACGTATACACTCCTTCTTTTATTAATATGCTACTGCATTGAGCCTCCCATCTCAAAAATTACCAGTCTAAGATTACGTGTCAACATGAACTGAGGTTTTAATGGTGAACCTCAGTTCCTACACTCTCCTGGCAATTCCAGCAAACCATCAAGCTATGCTTGATGTAAGCCTGCAGCAAACATTCGCTCCCAGAGGAGAAGCTACATCAAATCTCTGACTAGGGACTGTAAGACTTGCTTTGCCAAAGGGCTGCCCAGGGAGGAGAGAGAGGAAAGGAAGAAAAGGGCAATAACAAGAATATCACAGAAGGAACAGAAGGAAGAAAGACCACTAAGGTCACCATTTGGCAAGTACAAGATCTGGCTTCCCAATAAGAGAAGCTTGTAGCTGACCAATATGAACTACTTACTGATACAGACTATTTCTTCAAGCTTACAGCACTGCTACAAGGAATGACATCTATGCAGAGATCTACTTACTCAGTCCAAGCTGAGCAATCTCTTCAAGTTCAGCTTCTGTCTTTGCTGCAGCAATAGCATGAGGCAACTTCAGGGTGAATGGAAGGACATCCCTTTCAAAGAGAAAAACAATTATGGCTTTGACAATAACATCCATAGTTTTAAAAGCATTTGTTTTCAACACTGGCAGTGGCTGAGCTCTGATTCATATTTTCTTTCTGAGCTGTGGCAGGCAGTAAGGGCCTCAAAACGCACAGCACACAGTGGGAACATTACCAACCACAGGGCTCCTTTACATTGGAAGTGCAAATGACAGTCAAGTCTCAAGTACCTAGGAATCTCTTTAGGCTCATTTCCACAGAGCCATCCAATATTATCCCCCGCTACAGAAGAAGCTTATACACCTGGTCTTTTACAAGCATACCAGTGAGATGCAAAAGTGTTATTTGCCCTTAACCCTTCAGTGAAACCTCTTATTCTCTGAATATACTGTTGATTGCTCTCAGAGTTGAATTCCAGTTCTCAGAATAAAAATTTAAATGAGTGCTTGGCAGCTTCCCTAAACATTTCTAAGTCAGGATGTCTTGGTGCTACTCTGTCCTAGGCTGAAAACATGCTTCATTTAAGGAAGTCTGTCATTTACTCTCATATGTGGTTTCTCTTCACTGCACACTAGAAGTTCAATGGATGTTTACAAAGGGAGATGCATGAATAAATGAAAAACATGCTAAGTCCAATGTAAAAAGCTTTTAGACAGAGATTTTAAGGGACAAAACAATTATATGTACATTGTTCAAGTACTGCTATTAGCTACTGTACCCCTCGCCTGCCCAATTGGTACTCATACAACCCTCAAACAACCTAAACCGCAAAATCTCTAGTAGAAGTACCTATGTAATTAAGAGTAAATGACGACAAATGGAGCACGGGAATCCTACAAACAACTGGTGTCAGCATAAATTATTATGGGGTTTTTTTAGGCTGTTAACAAGCCATCTGTTATAGCGCAGATGGTAAGTTTTCAATCACAAATATCCTCTATGCTGTATGTTAACATGTTGAAAAAACAGGATCTCAGAATACCATTCAAATTCATGAAAAAGCACATGCATGATACTGATGCATTAGCTAAAAAATATTTGAAAAGACACGTTCAATGCCATACCACAGATAATCTAGAGTCTAGCACATCATCATGAACTTAACAGAAAGACAGGTAACCCCTGACTCCTCATACAAACTGACTGGGTATCTATTGCAAGAAATTCCTTCTGGGTTTAGGAGATCCTCTTGGTTTTGCTGTGGTGTATCCAAATGGTACTCTCTCTCACAATAGCTACCTGTCTGCTTCCCTAAGGAGGCTCTACATTTTCCTCTTGCACCCCCAGCAATCCTAGGCTGTTGCCTGAAGAGGACAAGGATGCTGGGTAGATGCTGCCATTTAATAAACATTAGGCAAAAGGAAACATTTAGGATGCTTCTCCAATGAATGAGGAAATAAGCATCCACTTCCAGAAGCATACCCACAATCAAAGAATGAGCCTCATTTACTGAAGTCTCTGGAGAGATTTGCAATAGAGTTGTATTTATTAGTGGTATCTGTGGATAGGCTTGCAGCTAAAGTTGTGTTTACAATGATACACTAGGAAAACTAAGTTGTGATGGCCACTCTTTTCGCTTCTTTTCCCTTTCCAAACAACCTACAAGAAAAGGAATAGAACAATAAACAGATGAACAGTTCTGTATGTGCTTCCTGAATGGGAGGCCTGGCTGTATCAGGACACCTAATTCACACTTGGCTGACTGAAATACCATTAAGAAAGTTAAAGCCACTTTGAACTGAGAGACTCGTGTAAGGCAACAAGCTACTGTACTTTACATTTTAGCAAATGTAAAGCAACTTGGAGCCTTCAGAAACTTGCTTGCTTCCTGCTTCCTCAGTGAGTTAGGCAGAATAAATGACTGTTAATAGCAGGTTTTCATTAGCATTAGCTAGCACATTGAAACACAACATTATCTATCATGCAAATAGACTGGCAAGATTGGGTTTCACCTATTTATAGAGTGCTTATGCAAATTCTTCTGTTGACTCCTTCAGGAAAACAGTTTCCCCTTTCTCCTGTGGCCCACTAAACTCTTCCATACTCAGCTTAGCAGAAGAGAGCTCCTGTAGCTGTTTGTCACTGAACCCCTTCGGAACGTGAACTTCTCACTCCCAAGGGAGCAGTTTCCATCAGTCAAGTTTGCTTACAACACCCAGTTACATTTTCCAGGCCAGCCCCACTGCCCATGCATGAAACAGGCTTAGAGTGCTCAGAATGTAACAGTGCAGACTGATAAGAATGGTAAAATCTGGCAGTAGAAAGCTGTGGGAATATGCTGGTCCAGTAATGGATGTCTGACAGTGCCTAAGAGATTACAGGCCACATCCTCACCTTCACTCAGTTACATTGTCTGTGTAAGGCTGACAGCATCAATCACGAGCAACTGTCGTGGTTTAAGCTTAGTCGTAAATTAGAAAAGCATGTAGCCTGCTTGCTCCCCCCACACAAGCCCTGTCCTTCCCCCCAGCCCCCACTCCCGGAGGGATGGGGAGGAGAATCGAAAGAATGTAACTCCCACAGGTTGAGATAAGAACAGTCCAGCACCTGAGGTATAACACAAACCACTGCTGCTACCACCAATAATAATAATGATAAGGGAAATAACAAGGGAAGAGAATACA
>WYDI02008788.1:0-18630 GCA_009867235.2 Psittacus erithacus | reverse complement strand
TACAAACATTGGTATTATCAGTACTGTTCCCAGACCAAAAGTTAGAAACACAGCACTGCACCAGCTACTAAGAAGGATAAAAATGGCTGCTACTGCTGAACCCAGGACAGCTTGGTGGAAGTAGCACATGCCTACTGTGCACTCTGATCTGCAGAAATTGATTTTGTGATAGAAGGTATTAAGTTACAGAGTAATATGGGATGGTAGTTCTTACAAAATGTTTTCTCTGACAATTTTAGAAAAAAATGTTTAAATTAATGATGGCTTGGAAAGATCACACAAATGTAAATTAGCCAAGACTAGTGTGATTTTATACTGCACTTCAATGTAAAAGAAAAATTTATTTTGAAAGATAAACATATTTTGGGTTAACTTGCCTTCTTATCTTCATAAAGTAATTCTAATAAATGAAAAACCAGCTGTACAGAAGAGCTGTATAAAACCAGAAGCTTGTGAGCATTAAGATGAGCTCTAGTTTACAAGGAAATCATGAATTGGGTAGACTTTTACAGGTTTGATACTTTACACCTCCTTTTTATGTTCCTGGGGCTGCAGAATGGCAGCAATCTAACTCTTTCAATAGAATGTACATGCTTGGTAAATCAGACCTTAAAGTTATGGTCCTCCATGCCAAAAGTAAATGGCATAATATTAATTGAATAATTCTCTATATGTATGAAAAAATATCACATGATAATCAAACAGTTAAATGCAGGGCAACTGCAGCTGTATCCTGGAATAAAGGTATCTCATGAACTACCTACTCATGTTTGGTAGCATTGACTGTTTACAGTCTTTCAGCATATCTTCATCTCTAATTTCTTTTTCTTTTCTCTAGATAGAAAGCTCATCTTGTAAAAACTGGTATTGGTATGTAATATTGAAGAAAGAACGTTGTCTCTTAGGAGAAATCTTTAACACTTGAAATCACGTATGAATAGGCTGTCACTGGAGTTGAACTTGGTCTGTTTTGCGGTATCCTGTTGCAATGAATGAAATATTGAAGCAGCAATCACAATTCCAGCTCTGCAGTCCCTCATCTTGCCTTTAATGTAATTGCACAACAGTCTTTATTCAACAACAGGATGGGCTGTAGACCAGTAATGTGTAGGGAATGGCTGTGTATTTTAAATACTGCTCTGAGGGCTGTAAAGCTGTGGGAGATAGAGACTTCTTGCTCAGGTGGTGTGTTCCAGTGAGGGCCTAGGAGCAGTGCTGTCAGGTGTGCCCCACTGCTAATATCAGATATGCTTGGATAGGCTTATGGCAGGATGGGGAAAGGGTCAGCTAGATTTGCAGCTTCAGATCACATTTTTCTGTATATGTAACTGCTTGTAAATATTGAATCATTTATAGTCTAATTCTGCGTTAATGAACAAAGACTGTCTTCCTGATGTTATGCTGCAGTTTGGCCCTCAAAGTCAATACAAGGGAAACAGCTAGAGGTGTTCAATTAAAGTAATGATATTTTATAAATTGATTATTGATTAAGTTGGCGTGATAGGTGGCTAGTTATGGCCTTGTGATAAATGTCTACAGTTGCGAGTGCCTTTGTTGAAGGCATGATCTGAAATTTAATCATAGAGTTCTAGTTGGTTTATATGAATTGCAACTTGATTTAAATTATCAGGCTGATCACAAATAGGTCCATAGCACATCAGTTCCTAGACTAATGAACCATACATCCTTGTCGACTTTAGTAATGTTTGACAGTTTTTGCCTCAGTGCCTTCGAATTACAAGTGTGTAGAGAGGTATTGCTTCCTGCTACAATAGGTCTCTCCCTCAGGACATGGTAGGTCATGGTTGCCAAATTGGAATTGGTTAACTAAGCAATGACATATTCTATAATGCTTTAAAAAAAAGGTTACAATTGGTTTTTATAGTTGTAATTGCAGTATTTTTTTTTTTTTTACAAGGGGAAAGATATTAAAAGAATGACATTTTTCAATTTCATACATTATTTAGCTTTTCTGAAATCACACTTTCAGAGTTCTTAAAATATAAAGAATTTATATAGCAGTGTGATTAATTCTAAGATGGTAGAAAACTGCTCTGGATCTTCCCCTCACAAACAAAACTGGAAAGTAATTTGGGTTTTAAAGTTGGGCTGTCTTTTCCTTCTCACTAATGAATATATTCTGTGAATAAAGCACATGCAGTGACTGCCTTATATAATTTACTTGTGTGAGTGTGTGCTATCAGTTAACCTTGCTTAGTTTGGGTGTTTTTCATAAATAACTTTCTTTTCTTCCACAATGTTTTTCCTGTAGCTGCTTTTCTAAAGTTGGGAAAAAGCCTGTACTGCTGAATGTTTGGTCTTTTCTATGAATTTTCTATTGTTTCCTTGAATTTGTAGGAGGTAAACCGGACAGATAAAGGAAGGCAGTTTCAGTGAATGACAGATGATACCAATATAAAATATCTAGATTTTCTTACTCTTTTCTATTTTATCCTCCATTTTGGAATGAAACAGTGGGGCTTAAATGAATCTTGAAAGACAAAAGATCAGCTTTCTGATGAGGGTGGATTATTATTTGATGTGTTTGTACCATTGCATTGCTTTATTACTATATTATGGAGAGAAAGGGAAGGCTAGTTTTCTTAAACATTCTGACCTTCTGAAATGGAAACTGCAAATTTACCCATGGTGTTTCTAAAAGCAGAAGTCATAATGAATGTGTCTTTCATGGAAACTTGTGACTCTAATGATTCTCAAGATGTTTTCTTAAAGTAGGGTTATATGTGAAATTAGCATATTATATGATTCATCATCATTAAGTTAGTCATGGGAACACTTGGGAGTAATGATCTTAGGTGCTGTTGCCTTTTGTTCATATCTGCTCACATTTATGTCCTCTGAAATGGCTGTTGTGGGTGCTGGAAAAAGGGGAGAACTCCTGTGAGTGTGGTGATTCCTCCGCTCTGTTGTCTTGCTTCCTTGTGGAAGCTGAATGTAGCATGGGACCTGTTGTATTCTTTGTTAAAGTCAGTTATGCGATTTTCAGAATAGGCATAATAGTCCATAACATAGACCATAATCCTTATTACTGCCCATTGTGAATGTGTTATTATTTGTTCAATAGTCCATTGTTGTATCTCTGGATTCATTATCATATAATATGTTAAGGTCTTAAAGATTTAGCTCATGGATCGTCACCCTTCAGAGCCCTCTGACAATCTATTAAGTAAATGCCAATAATTCAGGATTAATTTTTTTTCTTTCAAAATGATAGTGCTCTAGATGAAGCACCTCTTATACCTCTTCAACCTCACAGCAGTGAGGAAAGATGTATGTAGAGTGCAAAAAGGGTCCTGTGATATCTTGTGAACACCAATGAATTTTTGAAATGGAGTGAAAGCTAGGCTGGCTTTTGCATGTGCACACAATAGAGGACAATAGAGAAGAGAGTTTTCTATGATTTGGATATGTTTAATTTTTTTCTGTTCTTTAAAGCCATGAAGCCACACAGTATATCTTATAGGTTGCAGCTGTTTCTGTGTTTCTCCATTGCACTGTGTGCCTGATGCAGATCAGTGCCTGAATGGTACAGAAGAAAAATAAATAATGTAGTTCTTCAGCTCTTTTACATGCTTATCCCTGTCATTTTTTATGCATTTTGTTTTATGGTATAGAGAACTTGTAAAATGTATGTCATGTAGAGCTTACAAGGGAAAGTCTGTTGGGCTAAAGTCGTTCCTTCTTAGTCAACAGAGACTTCTTGCTCAAGGGCATTTGCAGTTACATTTAAGACCCCCTACAATGGAATGGTAAACTATGCAGGTTAACTGATTGCAGAGATGACGCCACTTTGGCTTTGTTCCTGTGAAAGAGGGGTTTTTGACATTGCTTTGTCTGTAAGAGATTCAGGATCCTGACCGAGGCATTGTTCAGATAGGGTAAATAATTGCAAATTATTCAACTGAAGTGAGGTTGGAGATGAAATCTAAGACAGAAGAATGCACAGTGCATGGGTTACTGCACTTGGACAAACTCTGCAATGGTAGACTTTTTACCAGTTTTCTAAATCTTTTTTACCCAATTTATAATCTGTATACTTGTCTTAATTTAAATAAGGATGAATGATTCTCAATTAGGGGCTTAGTTCTTCAAATAGTACCTTTATCTCTCCTGCACTCAGTGGAGACAGGATCTGAGAGGAATAATTTCTGGTCTTTTTACAACTTTTAGACAAATGCAGTCATTCCATTGACAAAAAGCGTATGCTTTCACTTCAGAAGTGGCTTTTTACTACATAGAAAATAGCTTGTCTTGCTCTGCTATCCCTTTGACTTCACTTTGATAAGAAAGAAAGGCAAAGTAGACAGCTGAACTAGTTTTTACAAAGATAGATATCTTCTTAAGAAACATTAAATCTCAGGCTACTTTCTCATCATCTTGCGCTATAGGAAGCATAAATGTGACCACTATCACTGTAATTCATAGTTTGGGAAATCTCATTTCCATGCTGATAACATGTAATAATTCTGGAACAACTCAAACTGTATTGTCACTGCGCTATGCTACTAATAGCACATATTTGCTTGGTACCTTAAGGTAATGACAGATCTTGATCTAATCACACTGTTGGTCCATGCCAGGTGCTCATCCTCCATTGTGAAGTGTTCAGTGGTTCTGTGTTTATCTCGTGTGCCCAGGGTTTCGCCCTTATCTTGTCAAGCTACTTGCTTGTGGGAGAGTATGTTTCTCCCAGAAGAAATTCCAGAAAACTGTTAAAAAAACAAACTAACAAAAATACCCTAAAAAAAGTCATCACACACATGGCCTTGTCTGTGCTCTTGCTGGAACATGGAGAGGGTGCAGACAGCTGGGGGAATGACCAAGCTAAAAGGCATAGAGATGCTGAACTCTGGCTGTGAGGTGAGTGCTTTCAGGACTCTAAGACCGCAGGTTGCTATTTCAGGCATTTCTATATATTTGGCACCCTCCCATCATCATGCTGGTATTATATAAAATAGTTCATTTTAGTTAAGCATTAAATCTGAAACTTCAGACAAAGAAAAAAAGCCCAAACATTTGTTGTGACAGTTCTTTTGTCTTTAAGGGACAGTGGTCCTGCTTGATTCAGCAAACACATTTACTGGGAATTCCCACACCACCACTACCCAGCCTATCCCACTATTCTTAAACTGCAGGTTATTTTAAGTATATTGCATTTAAATTGCAGAACATTTAAGATATTTCACGCATGTAGAATTAGCTTGGACAGTATTGAATGTCACTTTATAAAGAACTAAGCTATAATAACAGTTGGATAATCTGCATGTCTTTTTATCTAACTAATATGTCTGATTCTGATGTTATTAACAGGTATTTATTCCTTCTTACACTGACAATCATGCTGTGGTACTTCAACCCTCGTATTTTAAATGTGTATTTTGTAATAAGTTTTGTTAGAGCAAGCATAAGATTTGTTTGCTTATTCTTATCTAGTCAAGTTTGAATGTGTTTCATTTGCCATAAATCTTCTTTGAAATTAAGCTTTTCTGTTGTTTGTTTTGTAACACTGTAATAATCACTGATGTGGTGATAGATGAACAAAAATGCTGAAGCCATACTATTCATTTATTATAAGAAATTTGGGAGAAGATGGATTTGGACAAAGAGATGCAAGTCATCCTAGCATTACAATTTTTCACTTAATCATAGCATTAAAGGTTTCTGATATTCTAGTAGCTTCTTAAAACAATGTCATGCTGTGTTGCTTTTCCTTGTGGGCTAGGAGCACACAGGCAGTGGCTTCTTTTGGGTATCCTTTTGGTTGTTATTAATGAGTATCAACAGTGTCACGTGGAGACCAGTGACAAGTGGCATTCTGCAGGGGTCAGTACTGGGACCTGCACAATTTAACAGCTTTGTTGGCAACATGGACAGTGGAATTGAGTACATCCTCAGCAAGTTTGCTGATAGCACCAAGGTGTGTGGTCAGAACACTGGAGGGGAGGGATGCCATCCAGAAAGACCTTGACAGGCTTGAGGAATGGGCCAGAGCAAACCACAAGGCCAAATGCAGGGTCCTGCACCTGGGTTGAGGCAACCCCAAGCACAAATTCAGGCTGAGCAGAAAATGAATTGAGAGTAACCTTGAGGAGAACGACATGGAGGCGTTGGTTGATAAGAACCTCAACATGACCTGACAATGTGTGCTTGCAGCCCAGAAAAAGCTGGCTGTATCCTGGGCTGCATCAAAAGGAGCATGAACAGCAGGTGGAGAGAGGTAATTCTACCCCTCTACTTTGCTCACATAAGACCCCACCTGGAGTACTGCCTTCAGCTGTGTGGCCCCCAACATGAACACGATGTGGATCTGTTGGAACAAGTCCAGAGGAGGGCCAAGATGATGATTAGAAGGCTGGAGCACCTCTCCTATGAAGACAGGTTGAGAGAGTTGGGCTTGTTCAGCCTGGAGAAGGCTCCAGGGAGACCTGATAGTAGACTTCCAGTACCTAAAGGGGCCTACAAGAAAGCTGGAGAAGGAATTTCCACAAGGGCACATAGGGATAGAACAAGATGGAATGGCTTTAAACTTAAAGAGGGTAAATTTAGATATTAGGAAGCAACTTTTCACTATGAGGATGGCACAGGTTGCCCAAGGAAACTGTGGCTGTCCCATCCCTGGCAGTGTTCAAGGCCAAGTTGGATGGGGCTTTGAGCAACCTTGTTTCCTGTCAGGGGGTTGGAACCATATGGTCTTGAAGGTCCCTTCTAATCCAAATCATTCCATGATTCTATGTTCTCCTCCTGCTATGTATAAATGAAAACACAGATCATAGGAAATATGAAAGCAATCACTCTTTTCCACTCCTTGGTAGGGTCTCAGCTACAGTTGCATCTTATGTCTCGCAGTAACCTGAGCCATAGCTGCAAGAACCATGCTTTTTCTTTTGGAGAAGTGGTTCTAATGTTTTCCATCACAAAGTTCTTTGAGCATCTTTTGATTTGTTAGTAGCTAATAATTATTTAATAAGTTGTTTGCAAAGTCTAAATCAGATCAGAGTTTTACAATTGGATACATGTCTGTAAATAGCATATGTACTTGTTCAAGAATTATTTGAGTGCCAATGCAATTGGCATTCAAAACAATTGTTTTGTGAAGGATAAAACATAGATCCGTCAAGATAATCCGTAAAAAGCAGATAGACTCCCTGCTGCTTCTCTTATGAAAAATCTGAGACCAAAGAGAAAATGACAGCACATAATTATAACAAAATAGATCTATTTGTTAGCAGTTCTGTGATGAAATTTTGTTATTGGCAGCAATAACAGTATAAATGTTTACGTTCAGCTGGGGGCATGGAGTGTTATTCACAATGGGGTTAAAATGTCCCTGTAGAGTTGTCTATGAAAGGAGCATTGCTTTAGAAAAAAAAAAAACAAACTGCCAGGCTATTGAACAATGTTATATTGCTATTGTGTCATTTGTTCTCTCATTATTTTTTTCTTAAGACCTATTTCTGCCTAATCTAAAATGTCTTCCAGTATCGAGTAGTCCTACAGAACTGAAAGCTATCTCCCAAATATATTTTCAAATCTAAATTTTTAAACTGTCTTTATAAGTACTTAAACGCACATGCTACAATTTATTTACTGATTATTCTTAAAGCTTTGTCTCAAATCTTTGAACTGAGTAGAATAAATTCACCAAAGAGTTCACAAAGTGGAAAGTGTTTAGTAGATGGCTGGCTACTAATGAGTACCAGAAAAAACAGGAATGAAATATGGTATTGATATGGAAAAAGAGGTAAAAATATTATCGTATAATGCCGTAGCTTGATAAATTGCCTTTGAAATATGAAAACGAAAGGCAGAAATTTTGTACAGGGGTCCCACTCCTGAAAAGCAGAGCTGCAGCTGGGCTCTGAAGGTCTGAGTGGTATTTGAGCCTGGGTTTGCCCAGAGTATCTCCATAACCCAGCCCTTCAGGAGGAGCTGGTGTGAAGAACTGCAAGTTGTGATATCCTGACTTCAAAAGGTCCTGGGTGTAACAAATGAAGCCGCATCCATTGCACTGTAAATGCAAAATGTGCATAACTGTGCATATATGTACACCTGCTTTATATAGCATGGGATCCCTTCTATTGAAGATCTTACAGTGCTGAAAATATTATGCAGGTTTTGCAGTAGAAACTGCATATGTCCGAAATTCAGCTGAATGTTTTTTGGATTTCTGTGTTTCTGTGCAGCATGGAGATGATACAACTGTCACATTTGTACAGCTGTCTCAAGTGGTAATTTTGTAATTAGATGAAGCATAAGAACAATAATTCCTTACTGCATACCTTTAAATTACTGCATCTAACTTCATTTCGCTACCCTGTAATTATATTTTCATTCTGTAGATCCTGTGATATTTTCTGAAGCTGTTTGTGTCTGAAAATGAAGTTAGGACGTACTTAGAATAGTCTTCCTCAAGAGACCCAAACTTACCTTTAAGAAGGAGACAGGAAAATAGTAAGATTTTAGTGTCAAAAAAAGTATTTGTTCATTTGAACGAGACTGAATAAACACAGAGACACCTAGCAAAGTAAACAGTAGTAGGAAGCAGAAGTGCAGATAAAATGTAGAAAAAGCTAAGAAAACTTTAGTGGAGTCTGAGACGAGACTAGATTCTGTAAAAACCTCTACATTACTATTAAATATACTGCTTAATAAAAGGATTATAAATGTTTAACAGCCATTACAGACATTCCAAAGTATTGTGTGGTAAATATTGCTCATCAGTGCCAGTAAAAAGTGTTAAAACCATTTAGACTACTGTGCCTGTAAGCATTCTGTTAAACAGTCCGCTAAATTGCTTATTAGTAAACCAGCTATTAAGAAATCATTAATCTTTTAATAAGTGGCATTAATGTAAAATATGTTTGAGTCTCCTTATGCTGATGTTAAATAAGACTTTTTTTTATGTATATATTTTCTCTTTTTCCCTCCAAAAATTTGAGAAGTATACTTTAACAGAAAAGACGAAATTGTAAGCTGTTGAGTCTTGAATGTTTGGCTCTTTCTGTGGTCTTTATTATATGTAGGTTTACTACCTCTTCAGATCTGTTAATTGTCTTACTACAATACTAAGGAAGTATGCTTATTGTCTGGGGAAAAGACAAGGGAAGAGAAAAGGTGGCATATGAGCACATGGTTGCATAAGTTGAAAGCAGCTCACAGCCAAAGGGCTGTAACTCAACCAGAAATGGATATTGTAGCGCTTGGAGAGCTTTTACCTTTGCAGTCATTTCTCTAAAATGCAATAAAAACATTTCCAAAACACAATTACTGACACACACTTCTAACCAGTTTGCTTTTTCTCAACCTACTTCATAGCAAATCAAACCAAAGTGAAAAGAATAACCTACCTTAACTCTTCTAAGACATATGCATGTCTATTTTTTTTCTTAAAATAATTTCTACTGTCTGGAGCCTCTGTTTCTTTGGTTGTTTGCTACCCAATTTCTATAGCCTCCTGTGTGCTAGTGTGCCAATAAAGAACTATCAAGCCTCGGGAAATGTGGTTGGAAATTCAGTAAAAATGAAATGTGAAATGGGATGGCGTGGTTGCGGGGAAGAAGCTGTTTCGCTAAATGACCAGTAACCTCTGAGGAGACTTAAAGTGCTCTCTACTGGAAGTGTGATATTTTTACGTTCTACAAACTGCAAGCGGGTTGCAGGCTATTTGCGTTGTCTTCAATAGGAAATAGCCAAACTTGTAAGGGAATTGGGCATTTAGAAAAGCTCAAATATCTGCTGAACTGCTCGACTTCATGTCCGCTTTTACTATTGATTGACCAGCGGAGAAGTCCAGTGTAGAGACATATGACAATGAGATGACATGAGATGAAATATTTTTTCAGTTAGGCATGACCTCATAATTCATGAATGGCATTATGGAGTGAGACTACAGATGAATTATGTGGGGACATCCTGATGAGTAGGAGTTGGTTTTGATCAAATTCTAGCCACCACAGAATTCTTAAGCTTAGAAGAAATGTATTTCTTATTACAGTTCACCCTACAAAGACAAAAAATCAAGTAACTTGTATAGATGGAATTGCAAGCTGCTTTATTTATCCATTAGGTAGTAATTTCTTGCAGATAAGGCTTGGGTTTTTAAAAACAACTTTTTTATAGACCTGATTTAAGCCAATAGGATTCATACCTGAAACATTCAGAAATGCATCAGATTTTTGGTTAAATGATTGCTTAGCTGAGGTTTAGCTTCCAATAGAGACCTTTAAGGACTGTTTATCTACAAGTCACATGATTAGTGGACATAAAATCTAAAAAAATGTTAGAACTTTTCTCAGATCATCTGCAATGTTTCATTTTCCAGGGAGAGGAGGATACAGCACTTTGCAGTTCTGTCAGATCTCTGCAACATGATCCTTACACTGAGATGGATGTAAGTACCTTGAAACTGCCTACGTCAAAGAAGTAATTTCTTCAAATCTGACCTTGGTTGCTATTCTTTACCTTATGGGTGACATAAGGTTTTGTTACCTGTGGTTCTTATTAACTCATACAACTAATTAGTTTGAATGATGTTCAAAATTTCTTCTTCAAAAGGCTGTAAGAATGCAAATGCTAATTACGAATTTGTCACTTTTCAGAAAAATATTTCCACTGTGAAAAGGAAACATAAGGTAAGCAAAACTTGCTTGTACTTGCATGTACTCTGACATGGCTGCAAAACCCTCCATGTAGACTGGAAGAACTGCAGTATTTTCACAGCAGAATTTGACTTTTACTGGACATGATGTACAGGAAAATTGTTATGTAAATGCAGGTTTCCTCCTGATAAAGACAATGAAAGCTCTTTGAAATTTATGCTAGAAATATGCAATGTTTTATTTGAAGTTATTTGCTCTCGCGGATAACTTTGAGGTGCATATTTCTTTCATGAAAACTTCAAGGCAGATAGTAATGCAAGCACCACCAGTTTTTTTTAAAATAAGAGATGAAACCAGTCCAAGACCAGGCAATGCCAATGCCATGGATGGCTGGAGACAATGGGAAAAGAATGGCAAAAGCTATATAACTCTTTACACTGCCATACTGGCAAAAAGATAACTGGATAAAAAGATCAGTGCTAAGGGCCTAAAAATAAACATAATAGTCCTTCTGTTCAATATCCCACACCTTGTTGGTGCCTCTTGAGCGTCTGGGAAATGTCAGGACAGATACTGTTACTCAGTCCAGGTTCTTCCAGGATGGAAATATGTCTAGTAGATTTTCTGGTTGATCAGGTTTTGATGTCATGTGGCTTTAGCCAAAGAAACTCTAAAAGTAATGTGTTCAGTCAAGTTATTTATATCTGACACTGGAAGTTGTGGAGAATCAGGGTCTTTAGCACTTCTAGACTTGGCATTTTAAAGCAAGTCTAGGGATTGCAATCTGCATAGTCATACAGAGGGGATGTGAGATTCACTGGGTAATGCAAACCAGATAAGCTTTGCTGGAGCTCATGAACATGGTTAATGTTATGAGTAATAGCAGAAAACTTCAAAGGTGTCTTACTATGAATTTTGATCTCAAGCCCGTTTTATGTCTACTTGGAACATGTTTTCTTCAGTGTGAAACAGCTCTGAAGATGCCTGTCTAGCCAAGTTAGGCCTGGAGATCCAGGAGCATGTTGCTGGCTACCATTCAGCACTCATGAGGCTCCTTTGCTGTTGAAAGTGTTGTGCTACAGTCATGTGGGCTCCTGCCACTGGCTGCAAGTAGCGGGAGGCAGCATCTCAAAGTGAGAAAAGATGCTGTGCTGATCTGTGTGCCTGGGCTACTGAAATGATCAGGTACAACTTTTCTAAACATTCCGAGTGTGACCCTGACTGTCAGTGCTTGGGAACATGTCTTAGATTGTCCTTTCATGGCACTGAATAATGTTTCTTTTTACTGCCCAAAGCTGATAACTAGGATATACTGACATTTAGATGTCATATTTGGCCCAGATAAAGGCTGAGGGGAAACATATACCTGTAAATGTGTGTGGAGAGATGTGCTTTGAAGCTGTGACATTTGTGTTCTTCAAAGGGGTAAGAATATCTTACTGTAATTATGTAGTTCAGCAACCACCCTCCGCTTGTGGAGCTCACCTCACCGACGGCTGAATATGGGGACCTGTACATTAATTTTAACGCTGATGACAACTGGCTGTAATGTTCCCTGTTGTCATTGCAGCCATGGAGGTCAGGCCTAATGATATGCCAAGAATTCTGTGACAGTTCACATACAGACACAGTTTACTCAGGTCTCAGCACTGCCATTCTCAGAAGATGAGGAGGTATTGAACTGTCAAATCAAGACTGAGCAGGTGACAGCTGATGCATTTTAGATCAGCTGCCTTCATGACTGATTTAGTAAACCCATCTGAGAGCAAGCAGGCTTTTTCTCCTTCAATATTATGCTCTTAAAGAAAAAAAAAAGAGAAAGAAAAAAGCGAAGCTGTGAAAATGTGTATTTTTATTTTTAAACGCTACCTTTTATACCTTCTTTTCACTTTGAAACCTTTAAGTGTAAAAATGATACAGGATGCAGGATCTGAGAGGATTTTTCGTATGGAATGATTTGAGGCAGAGAAATATTTTCATCCTTCCCACAGCTATATGGCAATCTAACATCAGACTCTTTCAGTCAATCACTCTACCTGCTGTCTTCTATATATCATACAACTTCATTAAATAGGTAATGCTCAAAATAATGCAAACAAGCAACAACATGGAGAAACACATGCAACAAATGTAACAATGTGTTTCCTTCTCCTTTCTGAGTAGTTAATTCCTAATTTTGATAGCATTGATTAAAACCTGAAGGTATATCACAGCATATGTATTTCATAGAATGGTCAGTTAGCCCAGGGCTTCAAACTGTTTCAGAAAACACACTAAGGTTCTAACAGACAATGAGTACAATGAAGTGCAGAGTAAGTGTTGTCATTGCAGATTGATCCTCACAGAGCTTATTACCGTGCCATGGAAGAATTAAACTGTCTTGTGCATGCAGAGAGATGTTTCCAGTCTTTTCTGATTGATAACATTAACATTTGAAAGTCTTCATGGAGATTTTAAGTGGCAATTACTCTCCATTCCACCACTGGTTTTCAGGATCTCCTTTTGGTAGAACTGCATAGGCATAGAAGATGGAGATAAATTTTGTACATGTAATTTTGGTGGCAGCATCCAGTTGCCCAAAGCATTTTTGTCTCCTGTGTCTACTGGTATGCAAAAGGACAGGAATATGGAAAAAGATCTCTTGTTTGCGCCTCTCCTTTGCTTTTTTTTATGGCTGAAATATTCCCCTCAGAAAAGCTGTGACATTGCTCTTTGTAGTCATGAGAATGCTGCTTTGTTTGGTTTAGCTACCAGGGAAATACAGTGGATAATGTGTACCTTGAGTTCAGGAGAAGAATATTTTTATGTCAAGAAAAATTCTTGCAGTTTTTCTTAAAGACTTAAAATGTAGAGATGCTAATATGCATAGTATGTTTCTCTAAGTGACTTGATAATGCAGTTCATATGTTTGTTTCCTATATCTTGTATTGGTTTTGAGAAATCATGTTTCCTAGTGATTGTGTTTTGGTTTTTGGTTTGGTATTGTTTGGTTGGTTGGTTGGTTGGGTTTTTTTTTGCTAGGCTTTTTTTTTTAGTTTCTTGGTTTATTTTTTTGATTGGCTGGTTTTGGGTGATTTTGTTTGTTTAATTTTTGTTTCGGTTCTTTTTTTTAACTATTTCTTTTTTTCCAATCTGTTGAAAATTAGGGAAATTGGGGCACTGGAGCAATGAGTAAACTTGATGAATATAATGGTTAGAGATGTACAAAACTGTCTGCATCTCTTTTATTCACCTTCCTCACCTCCTCCCTCTCTTCCCCACCCCCCCTCCCCATGCCCCGCAAATCACAAGCTAAAAATTGAAGTATTTATGTAGAAGTTATATAAATTATACTCTTCCTTCATCACCAGTGCAGCTGGGACTGCAGTATTTCTAGTAGTGACTGGCATTTATCCTCACCTCTCTGTCCTCTTTTCATGAAAATGCCTAGGCTCTCCCAGGAAGCACAAGTCTTGCCTTTGGGAGGTCTTATGGAGGGAAGCAACCACTGAGGAGATAGCGGAGCTGCATTGGATCAGATATGGCAATCACTAGGAGGAATTTGATGACTCAGGGAGGTGACGGTACTCGATCACTGTGTGGCTCAGTCTATATAGCACAGTTCTCTAGTAGCTGTTGATATTGTTTCCTTGGTACATCAAAAAGGAGAGAAGGGGATTGGTTGCAGAATGCTTTAGAAAGCAGATTTAAGTATATATTTAAATTTATATAATTAGCACTAAAAATTCTTTCAAAAAGGTAATGAAATCCAAAATACTTCACTACTTCTAGTAAATATGTACAAGGGGAAGGGAAACATCTTTTAAATCTCTGTTAGAGTAATGCCTTACAGTTATTGATGCAGGCTCACTTCCCTATATGCTGAAAACTCAATTTAATATTTATTGCAATTTAAGGTTCTATTATTGAATATAGTGATGCAAACCATCATTTCAGCAGCACGTTTTCTCCACAGACTATGCTACACAGTACTACATGAAAAAAAACCCACCAGCCCCATTTGGATTATAGAGAACAATATTATTATTGGGGGATATCTGTGAATTCTTTTCAGTAAACTAATGTAACATTCATTTCAGATATATATGTAATTTTTAGATTGTGTCTTTGTAGGCTTCTTGTTCTTTCTTTAAAGTACTCCAAAATCTTTGATTTTCTGTTGGTAGGGAAAGCTCCCGTTCCTATCACTAATATGTTTATTAAAATCCATACCTGACACTGCCATACCTGTAGCTACACAATGGACCCCAAATGTTGCCTGACTATTGGTGCCATTTGTGTGTGAAATGTGGGGCCAGCAACTAGGGTCCTATCACCTAAATCAATATGAGAGTCTGATACTGGACTTGAGCCCTGTTGGCTTATCATTATTCAGCATCCCTGCCATCAAGGGAAGGAAGCAAACACAGCAGTAAAATGGGCAGAGGGTGCCTTAATAAGGGTTGTTAATAAAAGGAAGGTAGTTTTCATTTTAATGGTGCAATAAATTCCTCCCTCTCCTCCCCAGATTCTCCCCTCTTTCTTCCCCCCATCCCGCTGGTATGTGCTTGAATACACAGAAATACACACTTGGGATCTAGTTGTCTGGAGAGAAATAGTGCACACCTGGGCTATAAGTATTTTGATTCCTAGAATAGACAGAGCCAGAGACTTACTGGGGGTGCAGAACTTGTGGGGCACATGAATGGATGAGGTGAGCTTCCCTTCTTGATATATTAATTAGCATAGCAATTAGAGAGAATGGTCTGCCGAGAATGATGGCATCAAGAGTTTATTCTGAAAGAGAAACTAGTGGATTTCAGCTTCCCTCATGTTATTTTTATTTCTAGACAAAAGCAGCAAGACAATGCAAAAACCAAGGCATGCTAACAGATTGGGTAACCCTATCAGGCCCAAGCATCTGAATGATAGCACGCCCCAGTCCAAGTCATTATAGGCAGTGTTAGCTGTATATGAACTGCAGTCATTCCTTTGCTCTAGGGTAGCTGTTTGTACAGCTCAACAAAGAAAAATGAGAGAGAAGCTCACTGCATTTGCAGCTAGAAAGACATATTGAAATCTGGGTCCAAAGTTATCAAGTCACTTCAACCTTTTTGTATTTTATTCTATAGGCTTGCAGTCTTCGACCTTTTTTGATCTGTGAACGTTTTCCACTGAAGATACAGATTGCTGGATAGTGAGTTAAAGCCCCACTGACAATCAGCTTGAATCCTTAATATTTCTTTTCAAGTTATCCTTACAGATATCCACAAACCTTGAGTGATTGGCAGACTGCATCATGAAAGACATTGCTCCTGAGGTACTTGTCAGGTTGAGTTGCACCTAAAGCTGCTAAAATGTTGAAAATTTTGGCTCAGATTTCTATGTTGTGGGAAGAATTAAAAAAAGTAGCAGTTTTGGACAGTTAATTCTGTTGTCTTTGAAAGTATTTACCTTTTTCACTTGCAAATTTTTAGCAAGTTGAGCCTTAGACGCTGTGGTCCAAGTGCCCAGCAACACTGATAGGGAGGGAAGATAGAGTTAGCTGTGGAAGAGGCGAATGAATGATAATGCATGACTCTACAATGTAGGAGCAGGTCACAGACCCTGGAAAAACAGAAATTTAGGTTTTAGCATATGATCTTTTGGGAAACCAAGCAAGTTTTCCACAAGGATTTAGAGCTTTGCTAAAAGAATTGCATTTCAAGAACTGGTTTTGTTCAGTATTTCCTGATTGAACATTCATTTTGTCAGACAACTGTTCACTGTGAGGTCCAAGCTCAGATGTTCCAGGCATCTTAGTATTGGGCCTGAAGTTACTGATTGAAGGCCATCTTGAGAAGTAATATGGGGAGGGTAGCTGCCAAAGAGAAATGAAGCCCTGGTGTAATGGTGAAAAGTAAGTAATTCTGTTTATTCAATGAACTGAATTTTAAAGTTACTGTAGAATTGTGTCAGAAATAAGGGCAAATAAAGTCAGCGTAGGAATTGGCCAGCTAAGTGAACATCTGACTTCTGTTTTCTGGGTCTCCCTGCTGGCAACAGGCCTTCCTCTGACTGTATGGGTAGGGACAAGTTGGAATTACATAGTGCAGAACACCTGCTTGCTCCAAGATGTTAAACTGCTGCTTAGTAGAAACCTCGATGTCTTACTTGTGTAGTTTTCAATATGATTCTACTATTTCTTTGACTCCTGACTGTGTGTGATGACTTCTATAATAAGGAAGAATGGCTAAAAATCAATGTAAAGCTGCTTTAAAACTTTCACGCATGAGTTGGTATGGTGCTTGGTGTAGATTCTCAAACACCGTCAAAGGAAATTAATGACAAGAAAAGTGTGCTGGCAATGAGGAGGTGCAGCAAAAAGTTTAGATTAGATAATGTTAGGTAAAGCCCTTTAAACAGCATAGGAAGCCACTAGTGTGTATTGTTTGTTTGTTTGTTTTAAAGGAGCGCTTTCTGTCCATACTTAAACCCTGCAAAACAGAGTAGTGCCAGACATGTTTAGACTTTTGGGATCATGAGGAGGAAGCTGGCAGCCAACCCTATGAATTTTATCAGCCAGCTTGCTCCTGAACTCGGGTCTACATAGGAAAGCAGATTTGCTTTTGGATTTTTGACGGACAAAGATAGATTGCATCCTTTACATGGCCAAGGGGGAAAAGACATTCTACTTAAGGGTACAATTTTGATTCTTTTTCAATTCCAGTGTTGCTTTTAAGAGGGAGGAGGAAACTATGCTAGCTGACATAGCCTTCTTGGAAAAAAACTGTTACTTCAAATGATGTGAAGCCTGCCAAGTTGTTGAGAGAGGAATGAGACTGAGATACAGTGTCGTGTTCTTGGTTTCATGCCTGAGAAACTTGAAAGATTGAGTATTAAAGTAGCTAGTGAGGCCTGTAAGACAACAGCGTTTGGAAGTCTGTGTACTGCAAAAACCCCTCCATTTTGCTAATGTCAAACTGAAAGCTCCTCTTAGCTTATCAGCGTTACTGAAGTTAATAAAGTTCCTGCCTTGCACCAGTGTTTATAGAATTAGACACTAAGGGTATCTGCTTTTTCAGGTTTTTTGAGGGCTAGAGTCTTATCTTGGTTAAGGCAAGCAAATCCATGGACCCACTGGAAATCACAACAGTAATTATTAATTAATGGTAATTATCACAGTGATTAACTGTAAGATAACTGGTGACATCTTTGAAGAGAATCCTACATTTGTTAGGGGGGGGAGAAATATAGTGGTCCATCATGTACTCATGGTTAATCACATTAACTGAGGATCTGCATTCACCACTATAGTAAATAGTCTTCCTTTCAGAGAAATATTTCATTTAAAAAAAATATTTTAAAGAATTTTCACTTTGCTTAGGCAAGTATGTGGTGTAAATTTGTCATAAATTGTATTTGTGCTTCTTCAAGGGAGTCTTTTGTACTCCCTTTTATTTGCTTGTCACATTGCTGCCTAAGTTTATAATTGGTTTTTAATATCTCTTATGACCTCATACATTCTTTTCAGGTTTGCTTCAGTTTTGAAATATACCTATGATAGTGCAGAAAAAAAATATCTGGCAAATAACTAACTGCATTTGGTGTGGTTTATATGGGCTCACATAAATACACATAGGAAGCGAAGGTTTAGTTCATGTGAATATTTGTAAGAATATTTCACACTAATAGTCAAACCTTGTTAATAGAAAGGACTGCAACAAGCTATCTTTGAATTTCACTTCTCCCTTTGGTGAGGAAGTATACTTTAGCAAAGAATGAAGTGAAGGGGAAACAAAAAAAGTAAGGAAGAGAAAAGCTGAAAGAGTGCAGAAGGAGGAGAAACAAATAAAGAGTTAGGACCATTCTTTACCTGATGAAGGATTTTATAAGGATTTGAGTGTGTTTTAAATATTACATGAAGAAAGGTGTTTCAACATGTAGCAGGAAGCTTTTGAAAATGAAATAACATTGTGTCGTGGTTTAGGCCTGCCACACAGCCCACTCACTGCCCCCCCACCTTCTCCCTCGGCTCCCGGAGGGATGGGGA
>WYDI02008786.1:0-34127 GCA_009867235.2 Psittacus erithacus | reverse complement strand
CTCCACACAGCCTTCTCTTCTCCAGGCTGAACAGCCCCAACTTTCTCAGCCTGTCTTCATACAGGAGGTGCTGCAGTGCTCTGATCATCCTCATGGCCCTCCTCTGGACTTGTTCCAACAGTTCCATGTCTTTTTCATGTTGAGGACACCAGAACTGCACACAATACTCTAAGTGAGGTCTCACGAGAGCAGAGTAGAGGAGCAGAAAGTGATTAAAAATACACAAGCTTCTACTGCACAGCAGACATAAAAAATTATAATTTATGTTCTCATTTGAAATTAAGTTTTAGTGGAAAATGCCTATCAATCTTACTTATAGAAAAGAAAGATTCTTTCTACAGCTTTATAACTGTAACAATATGCAGATATGTTTTACTTCTCATTCTAGGGAAATGGGGCTTAAAATGTAGAGGGTGTTTTGAATTTGCAGAGTCTGAAAGGATAAGCTCTTGGCTTATTTTGTGTCAGTAATGAACAGAAAAAATTGCTTCTCATACTTCCATTTGGCACTTATTTTGTATTTTCTGCAATTAAAGTGGGGTTATAGTCAAAACGACTCTGAAAATGACACATTTATCCTCTCGCAGTGACTCCTCTATCAAATTTCCTCTGATTATATATCAAGAGATAATTTCTCTAGCTGTCAGCGCTGCAAATTCATCCTGAGATCTCAAACTGCAAGATGCATTCTTTATGCTTATTACAACATCATTGGTAACAAAGACTCAAAAAAGTGGATGTGATTGACTCTGCAAGTTGTAAAGAATAATCCAGCTCATTCCCCCATGGCTTGGCTGGGAGCACAGCAACACAGGGAAATGGTCTGACAGCTCTGAGCCAACATGCTCACCTGTATTTCTCTTTTCTAGGTGTGTTGGTGTAACTCCCTCACTTGGACCTTCTAGCCAAGAATAAACTGTTCAGGCTGGACAGCACTAAAGTTGTGTGAATATCCCTTCACATGCCAAATAACCTGCTGTGATTCAGGTGCAGTCCTACTCTGCAAAATACAGATCATCTAAACAAAGATGCCCAAGCTTTCATTGCAGTTCAGCTCTGTTTTATCTTTAACCAGAATGAAGAGATGCCAGTGTCTGTTTTGCCAGTTCTCATGTCTCTAAATACTTGTCCAGCTTTTCATTTGGACTTCTTTTCTGTCAGACCAACCTTTTGTTGCTCAGCTTTGCCCAGCAAAACAAAGCTGCAGCTGTAGATGCTGCAGCAAGCAGTAGTATGGCATGGTACAGCAGACCAGAAGAGTTCACAAGTGCAAAAAGTGGTGTCTTCCCTTTGCTAGCAAAGGCATACATGTCTTGCTGTTAGCCATCTTTCTTTTCATAACTTCATCTTCCAGTATCATTGGTACCACAGGGACTCTATCTCCAGAGGGCAGGACAGTTATTCCCCCAATAGCCTGTCCCACCCAGAGGTGGCAACCTGTGTGGCAGATTTAGCAGCATGAAGTGGTCCCCAGGCTGCCAGTGCTCCCTCCAGCCTCTTACCTTGAATCATCAGGTAAAGGAGATTTGTTCTCACTTGCCAAAATGTAAGCTGGAATTGCTGAAGACTGTGTGTCTGCTCCACTCTCCTGAATCTGCTACAGGGAAAGGGAGCACCTTATCAAAGAGTTGGGGATCACTGACATCTTTATAGGCTCCTGCCCTTGCTTAAGGAACTCTGCCCACAGGCCATGAGTTGAAGCCCAGGGATGCAGGATGTAGGGCACCTACATTGCTTCTCCCAGCTTTCAGTCCATTGCCAGTGAACTCAAACTGGCATGTTAAGAGATGAGCAACTGTATTGTGTCAAGCTTATTTATCACCAGCTCCAGGTGTAGCAGTCATTTAGCTTCACATTTTACGTAGCAATTTAGCTTGCTGACACCTCACCAGCCTTCTGAGACATCTTCTAACTAATTATGCTTATTCATTAAGTCCATGCTGCCATGAATGTCATCTCCGTGCTAGAGCAAGTATAGTGCAAACTTAGCTGGCAAGTGAAACACAAAAATGGTTGTTGTTGCAGTAGCGCTGGCACAAGAGAGAGATGTTAACTTGTATACAGATTCAAAAATAAATGAAACGTCTGACAGAGAAAAATGAATTGGTGACATTCCTCCATCTTTCTAAGGAACTGACAGTGTATCCTACAGCCACGGGGTCCACTTGCTGACAATTACAAAGAGGTTTTGTGAACAAACTAATACAGACTGTCTCAGCCTGCCATTAATTCTGGAGTTCCTTTTCTGAGCAGTTCTTCAAATCTGATCAATGGGGCATTTTTCAAAAATCTATGAAAATTGTGAGCCTGTAATTGTGCCTTCCTAAAATAATAACAGGGAATCTGGCATGAGAAGGTGAAAGCTACACAATGCACCTTTCTTCCTGGCTGCTGCTGGAATGTCTTACTAGCACAAGCTTTTCCCATTATGCAATAGTCTTATGCTAAATCTTCAGTGATACAATGCTACTTGGAGCAATCCAAAACTTCAGATCTACTATCCCTTCTCTATTCCTGCAATATATATGGTGTTAGTACAAAATTAATACCATGGCTTTCCCCTTGCTTTTTCCCCTATAGTTTAACTGTTTATTTACACTTTTTCCTTTCAGCCCAAATTGTATGCAAGCTCTACACATCTGAAGATGGGCTGGTTCCAGCCTCCCCATGCTTGAACTGCCTCTTGAACTTTCTCTGATTACATCATTATACATAATGATACATTATTAGTGCCATTAAGGCATGCAGAGCTGGTCACAGTGCTTACACTCTAAATCTGACAGAAGCAAAAAAGAGGGCAATAGTTTAAATAAAGGGGGAAGTGGATATGACATTGAGGAGGAAATTGGTTGCAGAAAGCTTTATAAAATGAGCACTTAGATGAAAGAGGGCTCTGAAGGAGAGAAAAAGGCCTGTTGGACCTAAAGTTGGGGCTGTTCCAAAATGAGGCCCCTACTCAAGAAAGCATTTCTTTTCAGGGTAGTGTTTAGGCATGAAGTCAGGCAATTGTTGGACTGGGGCACATAGACCTTACGGAAACATGTACGTAAAGACATGATGAGAAGGAAGAATTAGTAGGAATGTAAGTACAGGAGAGTGAGGAGGCCTTATAACTTCTTGTTCAACAGGGTCAAAGTCAGCAAAGTAATGAAATATGTGAGGGGGTTATTAGGGTTGGTTGTACTGGAGGTTCAGGAGAAATTGGGTACTTGATTGAGAAGACTTACAGGGAGAGGTGCTGTCTTCTACTAAATAAACCAGTATGCTGATGGGGAGCAGGCAGATGAACTTTTGATTGCACGAACTTTTCTCCAAGGCTTTGGTAGCACTATTTGGAGACCTGGCCAAAAGGAAAACAAATAAATAGGGTTTCTACTCTCACAGGTTTTGAACTCTTCACTTCCTTACATAAATGGCTTACTGCTTGCACCAGAGTTGTAGAACACGGACTTGAACAGGAGGCTTTTGCATTCCAGAGGAATGTTGAAGCTCTGTTTAGAAAGAAGAGCATGATAGTGGCAGACATCTCTTCATCTACAAACAACAACACAACAGGCTTAAGAGATCTTGCAAACCCAGGCCTCTCATTTGATTTTGTTTATTCCTGCTTAACTGAATTGGAGCTTTCTGGTGAGCCTTATTGTGTTGTACAGCTACACAAACAAGAGGAACAGAACTGGGATAAAAACACAAGGCTGAATATTAAGAGGAAGAAAGCAGTGTGGGTAGGAATAAAAGAGCAGAGAGCGGAGATCACCTGATGAGCATAAAGCTAATTTAAGATAAAGGAGACAATCTGCTCTAGATTCTTTTACCATACGCTTATAGTTTGACGGTGGATTTTGAATACACAACATCTGCTGTACTAGCATTAACTGTTACATATTTATCTCTCTTCTGACTGCTGTATAATATCAGGATTATTTGATTTTTAAAAGGATGGATTATATAGCAGTAGAATGTAGGCCATAGAATAGACACAGGACTCTGTTGGTGGCAAAGGCCTCAATATTCTTGGCGTGTAAAAGATAGTGCCTGCTTTGAGGGGCTTGTAGAATGAAATGTAGGAAAAATAGCTCTGAATATAGCCTTTTCTCCCCAGAGAAACAAACAAACTAACTAAAAACCAACCCAGCCTTTAAAACTTCCAACAACCTGTCATTTAATTCAGGGCATAGTCAGAGAAAGCACCTCTTTTTGACCCAGTCTGGACCTATCAGAGTATATTGCACATACACAGGTGTGTGTGTGGTTCCTTTGGTACTTGCTCAAAATGCAATGACATGATTGAGCATTCTTATATTCAATATGAACAATAATTTTATTGTAATATTCCACTGAAAAAATGCAAATAAGGGATAGTTTCATCATATAAAAATCAGTAGCTCCAGTAAAGCTGACTTTGACTCATAGCTGGGTAACAGCATCTATACCTGTGGCTGGTAAGCTGCAGGCATGGCTGGGTTCACACGTCTAACCCTGCTCATGCAGAAGGATCCAAAGTTGGCCTACACTGTGCAAAGCAATGCAACTTAGTGTGCTCATTTCAGTTCAAACCACCATTGTGCACACTGATGGCTGGTAGGCGGTAACATATAGCACCACTTTTTAACCTTTCTGCTTCAAAGCAACCTTGCAATAAAGTTTTACTAAAAAATAGAAGTTGCCTCAGTAACAGCGGGAGGTAGAAGAGAGTTTAACAAAAGAAACAGTAGGCTAGTGAATAAACTGTTAGTGGAGGTGTGAGTTACTGTATCTTCTCCTGCACTGCTTGAATCATCTGGCTTTCTTAAAAGAAAATGGCTATTTATTTCAGGCTGCATCTTAGAGCTACCTTAACTGTCAGAAGTCATACATTAAAATATATTAAAATATCCTTTCCTCTAGAGAGAGCCATTCATCACTCAACCAGTAAATATTACTCACTCCATTGATTATATTGTGATTATATTTTCTCTTTAAATGGCTGTTGGAATTAGGTGCAAAAGACCCATTTGTTTCTACTATAGATAGTTTCTGTCTTTAAATGCTTCATTGTTTTGAATTAGTCATTGCAGTTTGCACAGCAGAAATGCCAAAAATGATGCCTTTCTCAGTAAAGTCTGGGAGCTGTCTCAGCTTTTCTCCTCCTCCTTTTTGGCCCTTCTGAGGGAACCTCCAAATCCTACACAATGAGTTTAGAAGTTATCACTGCCACCCTCTTGTACAGAGGTGCAACTTGATTTTCTGTAGCACCAGAAGTTCTGAAATAATTCTCCACAAAAAAAGGGCCTCAGCTAAATTTTTATCAGGTAAATAGGGTGCCAGGAGACATGAGTCCCAGACACAGCTCTTCCCTGCCTTGCTTTCTTCCAGCATTTCATGCATTGTCAACTGAGGATAGTGAAACCCCACATAAAGTTCTATAAAATTTGCAGGTGGCAATAAAAACTTCCTTTAATTTAGCTTGTTCCTCCAGGTCTCTGTACTCTCTCTAGATACAAACTGCTAGACAAAACCTCCTTATAAACATTGTGCAGCCCATGCACATTATCAGCCCACAGACAACCTGGCATGTGGTTAATTAATTAGACTGAATATTAATTAATTAAGGGGCGTACTCAGTGATTTTGCCCAAAGCCAGCTCAAATGGAGCCTGGCTCAGCAGTACTTGCACAGCCCAAGGCCTAAGATTGCTGCCTGCCTTCACACAACACCGAGACAACATGCAAGGGAGCCATCAAAATGCTGGGAGCAATCCTGAGTGTGCTATATAGGGCTTTTTTCCACTACTCTGCAGAGCAGAGTGCTGGCTGAGCGTAGGTCTGGCAGCCTCGCACAAAGACGATGGACTTTTTTGTTCATTGGCCACCTCTGTTCTTCCCGGACCCCTCTCTCTTTACCTCCCCTACTCCTCTAACAGTACAAAGCTCTCCCACCAGCCAGCTGAAGTTTTACCGATTCCTTTGAGGACGCTCTCAATATCCTGCAGACCAGCAGGGGACTTCCTAGCTGCAGGCAGCCTCAGAGACCCTTGCTCTACACCAGCCTTCCCATCACTAGGCTTATTATCTGCAGCACTGAGGCTTTTGATAGAACTGGAGCTTCTCTTGCAAATGGCCAGTCCATATGGGAGGAGGTCATTCAGGCCACGTAAGGGTAGGAAACTGTCCTCATGTCTTCCTTTTAGATCCTCAAAAATACTTCTTAGGCTCATTGCTGCATGAGAAGGCAATTCTAGCAAGTCTGTCCTTGGAAATCCAAGTTTCTTCAGCCTGGAGAGGAGAAAGAAAAGTTTAACACTTTCCAAATGTCTAAGTTCTTATCTGTTGTATTTGTGCAAGTGAACAATAGTCCAATGGTCACATCAAAAATGCAGCATGTTACAGGTTAACCAGTGAGCTAATTTTAAGCAGTTTTAATGGCTCTGAAGGTGATCTGTGTCATTTACTAAAAGACAAACACACACTGTGTCTTGTTATAGATACCCTATGTCATGGCTGCAAGAGAAAAACAAAACTGAGCTTAAAATAAAATCTTCAAAGGTACAAGAAAAACATTAAATGAGATAATCTGAGGCTCTGAAGTTATACTGAGATTCACTTATCCATTATCTTCAAATTAGGAACCACCTGCTCTTCATAACCGTCTGTTTGTATGAATGAGGAGCTCCGTTTTTAATTAAGTAGCATGTGTGGGTGGAACTGGCTTCCTGACAGCAGTGAGATTATTAATGGACATCTATATTGAAGTTCTTTGCATTTTTGAAAGGCTAATTACAATGTAAATTTAGTTTTAAATTATTGCTTTGCTGTGGGATGGGAGTTGTCATTTATTATTAAGCTTTTTTTTCCCAGATCTCAGGAAAACATTGGGTTGGCTGTATAAGCACTCTGTAGTCGCTTATTTTTCCCTAATTTACCCTTCTTACTCATGGTTCAGTGTGCTGTAAAATATGCCCCCATCTCTAGTTTCATTATTTTTATAGGTTTTTGTTTTGTTTCTGCCCTGCAACATTCTAAGGTTTCAAGGAAATGAAAGCCAAGCTTTTCAAAAACAGGCCCGAAGCTGAAATCTGGAAAAGGTGAACTTGCCTTAAGAAAATAGCCTCCACTGACTTCCTGGTACCTTAACATTATAACTGCTAGTTTATTACATGTACCTAGTGATGTTTGCAACATAAACTCAAATATGCTGGATGCTAGACCATGTTCTATTGTAGTGAACCCAGAATAATTCCCATATAGTTTGTCAGTGCCCGCAAGGTAAAACAAGCTTTAGCTGGTGGATAAGTCTGCACCATGTTCAGCCCACATCCAGACTACATGAAAGACAGTTTTGGCCCATGCTTTGAGCCAAGGTAATGCATAAATTAAGTTCTCCCTATTTCCTCACTGGGGAAGTTAGAATGGGTTTGAGGTGTGAGCCTGAGAGGAGCAGTGTAGTGAGTGCAGACTCCCACAGACAGCAAGAGGGTCTCTTGCATCAAGCATGCTGCTCCCACACAGTGTTTACAGGTAGAGGAAAGAGAAAGGCAGTGAAGTAGCATACCTGGGGAGATATTTCTTGACCTGTTTCTGCAATAACATGGGAAAGCAGTTGGCTGAACATCAGCAGTGCTTTAGTTTGGTATTTTGTGTGCTGGGGGTTATTAGATGAAAGAGTGCCCTCTGAATGAGCCGCAGCCTGCCTGGCATTGGCCACAGGGTCACTTTGAGGCTAGTAGGAAATAGAAGCATCTGATTGCACACAGACTACATTAAAGCCCTATCTGCTTTGGCACTGATGGATAACCTAAAGTTTACAGATGGGAACAACAGGAAAAGATACAATATCTGGTCACATCTGAAAGACCTGCAGAGCTTGGTAACTCAATTGTACGCAGTAAGCACTTCGTTCACATTGCCACTGATAGAATTCAGTTAAAAGCTATTAGCATAACAAGCTATACAAGGGTTGCTAAAATGCAAGGGAACTATAAAGCATCTGCCTGGGATCAGGGAGGTACTGATTTGACAATTTTGATCTTTCCTGCTCCTTCCTCATTAAATAGTGGAGCAGTGACAAAGTGCTGATCTGCCCGGTGGCATTTTTTCTTTACCTGTTTCTTAAGAGCTACCTCATAGAGATTTCTGAGGCCTACATCCATAATCTGTCTGCCTTAAGGCTCTCTTGAAAGGAAAGAAGCACTATATATCTCTTGTTATGAAAGTTGCACAGTTCATGTATTGCTGGGGGAAGGTACCCACAGCAGGAACTGTTTGATTGTTGTGGGAGGTCAGATTAGGTATTTGTTGAAGTCTCCTTGGCCTTATACTGTGTGGCTGACTACAGTTTCTTTTCAGAGCATTGAAAATAAAACATGGCTGTGAATTAGAGTCAATTCCTACCTTCTGTAGTACTCCCTGAAGCAAAATTCTTGTGGATATTGAGGAACCCTTCTAAGAGCCCTGATGATGCATGAAATACAGAAGCAGTGTGTCTCCAAAGGACTTGCCACTCCCTGTGTGTTGCCCTCATTTTGGCTCACTCACTCTTACTCCAGGCGTGGGGAGGTTTCCTGTAAAGCTGCATGCCCCAGTGCAGAGCTCCTGCATCCTGGCTATGAGTCTGTGCTGTCACAGGCTACAGGGGTGAAAAGAATCTGTGCTAATGCTGTGTCTGCCAACATCCATTACTGGGACTAAGGCTTTTTTAAGAAGATTGGAAAGAAGTGATAATTAGATATCTTTAAAGTCTTAGAAAAATAGTAAATTACAGTTAAATGGCTAAAAGCTTAAACAAAACTGATGTAAAAATAACTTATCAGTTGAAAACTATGACTACCTCATAGTGAAACTATTATTATTATTGTTATTACTAATATTGGATTTGTTGGGGTTTTTGTATGGCTGATTAAGTGTTCTCATTTTGCCATAAATTGGAGGGCAGTGGCTAGACGTGTGAAAGCACTTTTATATCTGAGTCTCTGGATTCTCCCAGCAGGTTGAGGGAAGTGATTCTGCCCCTCTACTCAGCTCTTGTGAGACCCCACTTGCAGCACTGCATTCTGCTCTGGGGCCCCCAACATAAGAAGGACATGGGGCTGTGGGAGTGAGTCCAGGGCCATGATGATCAGAAGGCAGGAGCACCTCTGCTATGAAGACAGGCTGAGAGAGTTGAGCTTGTTTAGCCTGGAGAAGAGAAGGCTCCCTGGAGACTTTAGAGCAGCCTTCCAGTACCTAAAAGAAATCTGGAGAGGGACTTTTTATGAGGGCATTAGTGACAGGACAAGGGGTAATGGTTTTAAACTGAAACAGGGGAGATTAGATTACGTATTAGGAAGTTCTTCCTTAAGAGGATGGTGAGACAGTGGCACAGGCTGCCCAGAGAAGCTATGGCTGCCCATCCCTGCCAGTTTTCAAGGCCAGGTTGGATAGGCCTTTGAGCTGTCTGGTGTAGAGGAAGCTGTCCCTGCCCACAGCAACATAAACTTGGTCCTTTCTGACCCAAACCAGTCTATGATTCTATGATGACACAGGCATTTCAATACAGGAGAGATGCTTTGCCTCATGTTGGTTCCCAAGATGACCCTTTGCCTCCTAGGGACAATAATACTTACCAATGACACAAAGACATTGTGTCACTGCCAAACTTCTATATGATTTCCTGAGATGAAAGCTTGTATAATAATACAAAATAAGATTCATGTTTATTTTATTCCATAATCCAGCTACAGGCATGTTTTGTGAAATGGCAGAACATAGTATGAGGTTTTCATTTTGACTATTTTTTTCTTAAAGTACCTTTTGTCTGGTTTTCATATGTACAATAAGGTTTCCTCCCTTGCTCAGTAGCTGTGTAGTCGTTCCTTTTTGTGTTATTAAAACTGAGAAGGAATGCCTCTAGGTAAAAAGAGACTTATTAGTGTGTTAGGTCTTGCTTTCAGGAATAGATCCTGATTTATGTATTACAATTTGAGAATTACATTAACTGAAATTTCCTTTGTAGGATAAGAAGACATATGTAAATTACAGAAAAATAACTGTGATTTAACAAAATAAAACTATTTTGTTTTATCTACACTCTCTTTGAAGTAGAAATAGCAGTAATATTAAATTATCTCAAGCCCATAGATTAATATAAACTGTTCCCTGGCTGCAGCATTTTGGAGAGAATTACTAAAAAAGCGATTGGTTTTATTCTACACTGAGTTCATCCAGCTTTGTGTTCATGTGTTTCAGTTCAACACAGTGCCATAGTTTATTTAGGGGGAACTTTACAGACCCACTTTGCAGTCTTAAGCCTTGCCCACAGAGAGCTCAAAATGTCCCAGTTATTCTCATTCTGCTGGGCTACACATTTGTGTGCAAGTCAGGGTGGATAGCATGATTTCATGTGTGGCACTGCAAGAGGATGCATATCACATTTTCTAATGCTTTTGGATTCAAGTTTTTGATTTGATTATCTTGTTGTGGGGTGGAGTCAAATGAATGTTTTCTATTTTGCAGTGAATTGTTACAATCTGAAATGGCTTTTGTAAGCTTCTTGGCATCGAGAAGTGTAAGTGATTGTGGTTTTGAACTCAAGGATGGCCGTAACATAGCAATTCCTCCCTCTCTACACATTCCCCTCAGGTTCTGACTGTGGAATATTCTGAGCTAGCCAAAAGATGCACATGGAAAAAATGCTTTGTTTTGAATGAATGTGCAAAGAGACACACAAGCACGATTTTAGTCCTGTAGGCTAATTTTTTCAGGCTTAGTTACATACTTGGATTCACATATCTTAGTTCCTGAATCTAATCCAATTTTCCAATGAAGTTACAACACTCTCAGCAGCTCTGCAGCCATGACAAAGGATCAGGATGCTGATTTAGACAGTTAAATTTGCACCTGTAAATTTATTGGAACACTATAACTTTAGAAAATGATGAGTTCAAAAAAAGTCTTCATGATGAGGGCCAAATGAATAATTGATTTTTGGTTTAATTTTATCATCCAATTTTTTAATTGGTTTAGATCAGACTCACTGTCCTGCTTAACAGAATTACTTCTTTTCCTTTCCCCAAATTTTTACTTAATTCAATTAAAAGAAAAAAGATCTGTAAAAGGAGGAGACAAAGGCTGAGATGCAGAGAACTGTCTGAGAATGCAGTGCTGCTGCATCCTCCTGTTATTCTCCTCTTCTTCAGTAGCTCATTGTCTAAGAACACTTCTCTGAATGTCAAAAGACTGGTTCAAATCCTACTCAGAACTGGTAAACTTTAAGCAGGAATCTCTTTCAGGTGAGTTTTCTAAGCAGACTATAAGCACTTGGAGCATAAATTCAGTCCCTTCTTATGGGATTGCAGCTGTATTTTGTACTTGGAGCTGCTGAAGTATTTCATATAGAAGATGATTCCACAGGCTTTTGATTAGAGCTTGCCCTGAAGAGTATTTGTTCAACTGAATGTAATAAAAAATATCACTGGAAAAGGGACTATGCAGACAAATTATCTCCTCCAGTGGTAGTTGCTTCCCTGGGATATGGGGCTTGTGATGTCCAAGCTTTTCTGGCAAAGAGAATACTTTGAGCATAGCTTACATCCTTTTGAAAATGGGAATAAAACCACATCCCTTCCTCACCCTGACTTCCCCCTCTCTTCCTCTTCTCTCATCAGGTATTATTTGTGGCACACTTTATGTTAACTTGCAAAACTAAAAATAAATGGAGGATGTGAAGGTGAAGTTATACTTTCAGCTGCTTTATGACTTGTTAGCAGAACTGTAAAACCCCTCTGTTCTGTTACTCTCTGCTCTCTTTTCTCAACTTGACTAACAGATCACCTTTTTTGCCAAAACACACCCTGCAGCCAATTGTCACACCAGTGTATATCTGGTAGCTATGTTAGTGCACCCTTGGAGAGATGAGCAATGGGTATAGCATATTTTGGCACGAATATTAGCTGTTTAGATTTTCACATGTACTGTTTTGGAGAATGTGTAAAGGCCCACACCTTGAAACAGTTAAGAAATGGCATAACGCCAGGTAAGAAGTATAATTGAAATATCACATGAAGGGAAAGAATTTGGAGCACAGCAGTATCACTACATAACAAGTCCACTGTGTAACTGTGGAAAATAGTCAGAAGGAATATGAAGTGAGAGGAAGAAGTATTTGGTTCAAAGAACAAACTGAATGTAAAATATCCAGATTCAACTCTATATTTATAGTAAGGCAACAGCACAGAGCTAACCCTCCTCCAGCTCTTGTGGTTGACACTTCAGTCTGGCACAGTTGTCTAAAACTGCAGGAAATGTGACAAAGCTGGGGACTCCGTAGTTGTAAGGAGCAAGCTGCTACACAAAAATGATGCTGTGCTGTCCCTTCATCCTGCTGTTGTCTAGGGGTGAGGAATCACATGAGACAGGCTGAAGGCTTCAATGTTGCATGCTGCTCTAACAGGGATTTTTAAAAGCCAAACAAAAAAAATGCTGGCTATGTCAGATGTACATTTTGAGTAGCTAAGAAGCAACCAAGAGAATCCCCAGATGAATCTGCACCTTGTTGACAAGCCTGGTGTGATGTACACAGCTACTTCAAATGCAAGCAATCATTCCTTCATCAGTAACAAAGCTGTTTGATGTGGCCCTGATCTGAGAAAGCCATTATGCCCATCTTTAAATATGTGCATAATAATCTGAAACAAAGAGGCTTTCCGAATCTGGGTCACCCACGGAGATGCATCTAACAGGAATTATTAAACATAGCCTAGAAACCAGCGTTCACAAAGATAGAGTGCCAAAGCCGGGCTCCCAGGAGCCTCGGGCTTCAAAATGGCTAAGTTGCTTAGTGCTGGAGGAAGGTGCTTGGGGGCACATACCTTTACACTGCTCAGCACAAGTATTTCTGCACTGGCATTTGGGGGGGGTGGGGCAGGAAGGGAGGAATGCTTTTTTCTTGAAGCGTTAGTTTTGTGTAGCGTTTAATCTGTGCAGACATCGGGGCATAGAAAGGAAGGCTGGACTCACTGTAGGAAATGCACCAGTTTAGCAGTGACAAATCCAAGGCTGCTGGGCTCAGTTCGGACAGTGTGAATAGCTCATCTGCTGCCTTGAAGCCAGAGACATGTTCTTTCTTCTCTAGACACAACCCAACAGCAGGCAATAGAGTATGTGAACTACTTCAGCTGCTCACAGCCTACCTCTCCCCCTCACCATCTGCAACAAAACCTGCCAGGTATATCCATGTGGCTCTAGCTCTGTCCTGATACATGCCATGCCAGGGCTGGGCAGGGCATGCCTCAACCTTTGCTCACCAGGGCAGAAGTTAACAATACTCTAATTGGCTACAGGGTCAATTATGGCCCTGAAAGAAAGGCAGGGCACTGCCATGTTGGGTAAAATAAGCATGCCTGGAAACAACCTTCTTTCAGGGCTGCGTGCCCCATGCAAGGTCACTTATCTTGTGAGGGAACCATACCCAGTTGTTCCGGGCTCACCCCACAAGCTATTTCTTTCAGTTAAGCATTCTCTCCTTGAACAAGGAGGACAAAAGGGATGTGATATGCTGAATCATTTAGGGAAAAATCACCCTGTCAAGTGGATTACCATCAGCTAAGCAAAGCCCTGGAGGCCAAAACCTTAGCCTCTAAATTATACATGCTGCATGCCTATTATTTTACTGTATTGTTGAGGCAAAGCCTGCACTGTGTGTTTCTGAGATGTTAAAACATGAAAGCAAAGTTATACTACAGGTTATATTTGCCCAGTGATTCTACCTTATCCTTGGGAACAGCAGATGTCATAGACACATCGAGGATCTAGCAGGGAGGGAGGGGATGCCTGGTGCCTTGTTTTGTAATTATTGTCAGAAATGCCTCTGGGGTCACTCAGCTGCTAAAACATTAAAGCATATAAAAGCAGGATATGGGAACTGCAAACCTCATAGAAGAATGCACATGGGAGGGAACAGATGCATTTTTGGGAGGTGGGTGTCACTCTTGCTTGTGCTACTCACTTCTCTGGTGTATCCTCTGTTTACTGTCTGCCTTTTTCTCTTGATTTCACTGCCTATGCACAATAGCAGATGGTCGACTTTCTGACTATATTCTCTTTCCGGGAGGTGTTCAGAGGCAAGTTTTAAGTGAAAACACCCCTTCATTTGGTTTACCACCTGACGTTGTCTAGCTTACTTCAGGTTTGAATGTGATATTAGCTGGATTGCACAAATACTTTTCATACTGGAAATTGCCCCCTGCAATTGCATTTCACTTCCAGGGATTATATCCCAAGGCAGCTATTTTCCATTGAATTATGTTATTCTAACCCAAAACTTTGGATATTAAATTAACAGTTTCTTACCCAGGCATTTTAGAGGAGTAGGGATATTAGACCCTGGTGTGCTTTTATAGAAAAGAGATGTAGCTTTCCTCTTCTCACTAGGTGCAGCTGGTATCTAGGGTGGTCTGTGCAGACTGCTCTGATCTCCCTGGACTTGCTCTGCCATGAGTTTCTTTGCTTTTCTCATGGAAACACTGCTTTTGTGATCATTTCTGTGGCAATCACTGTCTACAGCGGTGACCACCATTCACTGTGCATTAACACAGCCTCTGAATAGAGCATTTTGTTACATGCCATTCAGAGGAAATCCTCTCACCTGAAGAAACATGCGGAAAATCACCTGTGAAGCACAGGGCATGGAGTAGGTCCTTGATCCTTCCTTTCCTTCTTTGCAGCTACATAACATGATGCTTTGCATGGATACACTGGGAAGCCCGAAGCCCCATCAGACTTGAGCATCACTTTCCTGGACTGCACGTAGCAGCATAACAGGAAAAGCTGCGCCCAGGCATTGCTACATCCTCTTTTAGTTTGTAAGCATGTACTCAACCGGGTGAGCTATACCAAATAAAGCCTTCCATCCCACACCCAAGACAGGCAAAAGGGATGTTTCCCGTACTCTGCCCTTTAGGACTACCCTGTAGGCACATAGGCTTATGATACCAGGCTTTTGTTCGAATAGAAGAAAGCCAGTGTAGGGCTGAGTGTGCACGCACAAGAGTTTGACATGCATAAGCTTCATACCTCTAGGTAATAACTGGCATTAGGACCTCTACAGCAACTCCAGTCTGCTCCAGGACTGTGATAATAAGCTGTCCCCTTACTCTGAGCAATAGTATGATTGAATCGCCATTTAAAAACTGTATTGATTTTGATGGGAGTTGTGATAGAGTACGGGTGTTGAAGGGCTGCCAGATTTGGCTCTTAATCTTCAGGATTGCTTCTTTCTGCATGGCTGAGCGTATACCTCATGTTTGTTGTCCCCAGTGTGAAGGATTTAGGAGCTGTCGATATCTCTGTTGATATATGAAGCACTAAACACAATGGGAGCAAGATACATGTTCGGGTCACTCCTGCTGAGGCCTGGCATTTATGCTGGAGTAATTTAACAAGTCTCTACCTTCTTCTGTCCCCCTATAAGAACCTTATTGCCCCAGGAATGCAAGCTGTGAAGTCTTTTGGGTGCCTGCTCCTCTTTTGGCAGCGCTGCAGCTCCACACTCAAGCAGAGTCTGAGAGATAGGGTGGTTTCAGTTAATACATGCTCACCACTTTATCCCCTACCTTTGCTGTGTGGGGTGATCCCCATGCCTGTCACTGACCTGGCACTGCTCTTAGAGGTGCTCTGCAGACCAGTGGCTGCTTGAGCCCATATCAGGTAGGCAGCAGCAAGGAGGGGGCTGAATTTCAGTGGCGCTGAGGACCCATCTCTGCTATCAATCCTTCTGGAGTGCTCCCCACTAAAGGAACAGGTTCATCAGAAGTACCTGGCAAGCAAGACTTTTAGAGAGTGTGACTCCTTTTTATTTATTTTGGCATCTTGTCACAACCTATGGCTGACAAAGCATTTTCTGGTCACGTTGCCTCAAGACAGCAGAGAAGATTAATGTCTGGAATATGCTAAGCTGTTGAAAAAAAATGCAAAGATAATATCAGAAAAGTAATTCAACATGTCGCTGAAGCTCTTAACCACAAATGATGACATTCTAATCTTTGGGGAAATGCTGGACAAGCGCTGTCAGCCTTTCGAAGGGGAGTGTGTTGCAGTGCAGAGAGTGCAGAACCAAGGCTGAATTTGGAAAAGGATCACTGTGCTTTCATGGAGTTCTCAAAAAGGCAGTAAATCCATCACTACGGCAAAGAAAGTTCTTCTTCTGGTGAAGCCTGTGGGTGTCAGCTGGGTGTGGGAAGCTTTCATAACTGTTCCTCAGTTTTCGTATCACCTTGGGGCATACACATCCTGTTCTTACATCACATAAATGGGCACGTGAGCAATTATTTCTACTTGTGGATGGCTTCATTTGATGGGTCTGAGGGAGCCTGGACGCATGCCCCACAGACAGAAGCAGAGAGAGGCTCCGAATTTGTAAAAATGCTAACTGTAAAAATGCTGGGATCACACTTAGGTGCTCTACTCTCATCTGTATGCAAACACACAGGAAAACATGCAAATCCAGTTCATCTGGCAAGGTGGGAGAGTGGGCAGAGTTCAGTCATAGCCCTTACTATGGCTGATTACCACCTTGTGCAGTGGATTTGGTGCCCCCACTCCTGTACATCTATGAACTGAGAACCACACAAACAGCATTGAAGTCAATAATGGGAGCAACCTGCTTTTGTTTCTTTTAAGCCCGAGTGTGCTATGGAGGGGAAACAGAGCTGTAACAATTAACTGCAAAGTCAAGTGGCCTCAAAAAACAAAGCCAGTGGTTTTTGTTACAGCAGAGCAGTTTCTGATGTCCTTGCTGAAGCTAATGAGAACTTGGCTAGAGCAAAGCCTGTAGGAGGATCAGCCCCAGAGCCTGTGCTGTTTAGAGCTGAGTCAGGAAAGCTAATCAAGGCCAGGCCAGCAGAGGTGGAAAGGTCCTTGTCCACAGGAGTGTCATCCCTTACAGATGCAACCCTTCTGGGAACTGCTGATCTACACTGGGTTGGTGGAAAGGGGGCAACAGTTTTTGTTCCATCTCTGACAAACTGAGCCTTATTTACATTACAGTGAAAGAGAAGAGACTCTCAGTGACTAACTCTAGGACCAAAGTTGCTGAAAAGTGAGGAGGGCCATGCAGCTTGCCACAGGTTGATTTCAGCTACTGGCAGAGAGGAGGCAGATGCAGGTGCACTGCTGCTGGTGTTGTTCCATAATGCTGGTCCACAGCAAAGCCTTTAGCTGTCATCTAGGCATGCATAAATAGATTGGTTTTTCTATAAATCTCCACTTTCTATAGTAACTCATTATTTTGTCTGACTCTCTTGAAATGATGACTCTCTTGAAACAAATGAACAAGTTAGAAAAAAAAAAGGAAAAAACACAAGCCAAGAAGGCCCCTGCCAAGCAAAAGAGTGCTACAAATCTAAAGCTCAGTAAGATAATGATGAGAAATTGAAAAGTCCTAAAATTCGAATTTAAAAAAGGAAATACATTCTTTTGGCTTCTGAGCCCTCACAGCACAGTAAAACAGATGATTTATGAAGTTTTTGGCCTTAATACTTGCAAGTTCTGCTTTGTAGCTGCTTTCACAAAAACTGAAATGTTTGTGTGTAAGTTGACTCCATCTGCTGGGCTTTACACATGGTATTAAGTACCATGAGATTCAATTTTGCCCATTCGCGGTTTTATCTTAAGTTGAGCTTGCCAGTCAACAAGGGAGACGTTTACATTAACTGTGAGGTTAAGACCATAAAACTGTGACTAACTCACGGAAAGAAAATAACCTGACAACATTTCAAATATACCCACTGGGTCAGGAATACTATACACCATCAATCACAAAAGAATACTTCAGTTTCAAAGCTATCCCTGTGGTTTCATAAGCTTTTGCCTCTACCAGAAATGCAAGAAGTAATAAAAGAAGACATCGTTCTAAATGCTATAATGGATCCAAAGGAAGAACAGATGGGGTAGATGATTATGGCACTGAACTCCCTGCTATGGAAATGGACATATCTGTATAGAAATTCCCCTTCAAAACTTCACAGTGAGGTTGCAGCCTTTGAGACTGCATAGTGCTGACCAGTACTACTTTTCTGGCACAGTTTTCTTTAGTAACTTCAATAAAAATATCAAATTGCTAGCAGTACCTTTCTTTCAGAGACTCTCTAAGCTTCAGGTCCCAAGTTGTTCGCAATGCATGTATGTTAGGACAACTTTGTGATTAAGCCCTTCTTCCTAAGGGTCTCTTGAGATCTGAGCATCCTATGAGGAAAAGCGCTAAGAAGTCTGTTAAAGCTTGGAGTGTGTCAGCCATTAATGTGGAAATTCCTTATGAAAAGAGAGTAGCCTGATTGAAAATCTTCAAGTGGGTGGGTTTAAATTATTCAAAATATTTTATTACAACTCCAGCTGAGTCAATTCAAATTTCAACAAAAAATTCAAAGGACCATAAATTATCTGCGTGGCATTACATAAATTGCCAAAATCTTACTGACTAAAAGAACCCCATGTTTCCCTGTAAAACTACCAGATAAATTGGAAAAACCTAAGCCACTTCCATAGCATGTTTCAATTGTTGCACCACATTAAAAACCTGAAAAATATGATAGAGCTCTTTATCTTTCATATTTGACAGCACCTGAAATACAAAATGTCTCTTCTTGTTCTTTTTATGTATTGCTTCTACATCTTTAATCATTACATTCTGTTTGTGTGCTTAATCACTGCTCATTAGCACCCTTTTTCTACGAAGCCCTGCTAAAAATGTTTGTTTGCAGATGCCCTTGTGCTCTGAACTGTGCTGTTTCCCACTTATAACTTCCTATGCAGAGAGGCAGAGCATTAGTACCCTGCTCAGGTAGTTCAGAGAACACAGTGACACACTGGCATAATTAAATAATGTCGTCAGTCTCTGAAGTGTACTCCCTACGGTGATGCACCGCATGAGAAACCTGATACGACACCTATGGATTTCTTACACAAAACTGACTTTACTGTAATGTATTCCATTAGGGCAGCTGAGGTTTAATAGAGAAATCATTACTTTATTTCATTAGTATTTCATGGGTAACGTGGTATGAAGCTTCTGCCCACTGGATCCTGTTAGACTTTTTTCCCAGCTCAGTTAAAGAGCTGTCTCTTCCATGTCTTTGCCATGCAGGTGCTAGACCACCATGGTCCAGCCTCTTGAGTGTAATGAGTTTAGATGGTCTCTGACTACAGCGCAAGTTTTGTATTGCAAAAGTTCTTCTGAGCCCTCTTCTAAAGCCTTTACCATGTTTAACAGCTGTTTTGATGTGTGGGCATACCAAGCATGACGCAGTGTTCAAATCACAGTGTCCTCAAATAGTAAATTGTATCTGTCTCTGATATGTCCGTTCCACAGCTGCAACCCTAAGCATTTCTCCCATCACAGCCATCAGGCAACATGAGACCTCAGTTCTGAGGAAAATGACTGGGAGAGGGGTCTCTGCAGTGTTGCAGCTGCTCCAACATCAGATAATGGGCAATATGTACCACACTGGTCGTGACAGCAGGGCAAGGCTTCAGCTCTGATATCCATTGCCCTTGTCCTGTGTTCCAGATAAACTTTCTTACAGCAGAGTTGAACATATTTGCAGTGCTGCTGTCTCAGAAAATCAGGGGGGAAGCAGAGAAAACTGGGACATGGGACAATTGGCCCAGAGGGTCATATGGAGCTTGGCTTAGCAGCCTCTCCAGGCTGTCATTCCTTGCCAAGCTTTTTGCCTGCTTTCTCACCTCCATGTCTCCTGCTCTTCCTGTTCCTGCTATGTTATAAATAAGCTTTTGCTTTCCTACCTTGTATCACCTCTTGCAGTCAGGCTTGCCCTGTTCTAGTCATTCCTCACTCTGACTCCTTGCCTCTCCTTCACTATTTATTTATCCATTTAATGCTGTTCTCATGATTATGGAATTTGGGCTCCAAGCAACTTGAATAAACTGTCTATTTCATTGGCTCAAACTGTTCTCATTTATGTGGGTTGCCTGGTAACAGCTGTTGTAACTGAAGTTACAACATTTTCAGTGAAAAAAGAATCCTGTGCTCCCAAACATCCTGAATGTGAATAAAACTGTAAACAACGGAGCTGGAATTTTCCATGCTTTGGGGCTCTTCCAAGCTGATCTCTTGCTGTCAGCTTGGAAAACTTAAAACAACATCAAGTCAGTATCCTTAAAATCCTGTGGGGCAAGTGCAGAAAGCCCCACTTGCGGCCCTGCTGCCTTCACTCCAGTTCTTGCTGTGCTCACATGAATGCAAATCAGTACCTGAGCCCTGCAGCTGGCTGAAGTCTGCCAGAGAAGCTCGCTCTTGGCTGGAGGGTGTTCCTGACTTGTGAAATGGCAACAGAGGGTTTGTCTCTGTTAGTCTCCGCCAGTGGTTTCCACCCTGCAGGATTCAGTTTTGAAGCTAAAAGATGTTTCTAATTACAAGCATTGCAGAGGCAGCCTGGGAGCTGTGAGGCTGCGTGATTTTAGCTGTGCTGAGGAGAGGAGGCAGAGGGTGTTGGCAGTCAGGAATGTACCCCGCTTGCTACCAGGAATGAAATCTTTGTGGCTGTGTGCTGCAGATCTGGATGGCACAGGCAGCACTGCTTCCAACCTGGCCTGCCTGTGGCCCAGAGCCTGTCTCACACTTTACCTTCATGGACTGGGAAATCAAAGTGAGGATAGAGTGATAAGAAGGTAATTCTGCTGCTGGAAGAAGCAGCTTTGATTCAAAACCCTTTGAGTAGCAGCAGGGCACTGCAAAGACAGTGGCAATTCTTGGTTGCACCCTTCCTTGTTCGCTCCTACCAGCCCCTGCCCACCAGCAGTGCTGGGATGCCTTCCCTTGGAGCTACCCTTAAATACCATTAAAACTTCTCCCCAAATTGCTCCTAGATTCTGCAGTACCTTGTTAAAGCATTAAACCCTCTGCTAAGCGGGAAGACGTTAGGCATCTTGCCAAAAGTGCCAAGACAGTAGAATCATGGAATGGTTTGGGTTGAAAGGGACCTTCAAAGTCATCTAGTCCAACCCCCCTGCAATGAGCAGGGACATCTGGAATTAGATCAGGTTGCCTAGAACCACATCCAGCCTGGCCTTGAATGTCTCCAGGGATACAGCATCTGCGACATCTCTGGGCAACCTGTGCCAGTGTTTTACCACTCTCATTGTAAAGAATTTCTTCCTCACGTCCAGCCAGAATCCTCCCTCTTTTAGATTAAAACTACCACCCCTCGTCCTGTCACAACAGGCCCTCCTGAAAACTCTCCCTATTTCTCTCATAGGCACTTTTTAAGTACTGAAATGCTTCAATAAGTTCACCCAGGCTCTTCTCCAGGCTGAACAACCCTAACTCTCTCAGCCTTTCCCCATAGGAACCATCCCTGTGGCCATTTTAGTGGTGTGCCTCTGCACCACAGAGGAAGCTCATGGGAACAGACTTCCTTGTGACCACAAAATTAACCCGTGCCAAAAGTGTAACAGCTGCAGGAAACTGTGTGGAAACAGATTAGAAATTGTTAACCTTATAATGAAAGATACATAAAAAGGACATCACGGAGAAAGAGCAAAAGATTTCGTGGGCCAGTTACAGTAAAAATAAGAAATTTCATGCTTTGTTGCATTAATTGAAAAGCATCTGAAACCACCAATAACATTATTTCATTGCATTAATATTATTCAGTGTTCAAAGTTATTTAATGATGAATTCACATACAAACAAAATTAGTATGACCAGATCATAATCTATTTTTAGAAATCCGAATGAGCTGTTGAAACAGCAAGCAAAAGAAATCAAGCATGTGTTTGTTTGTTTGTTTGCTTTTTTCCTTATGGAATTAGTGGGTGTATTTCATTCCCAAAGCCTAGCAGAGGGCAAAAAGAGCATTTTGCCATCCATTTAATTCGAGTTCTGAGGGGTGAGAAGCTGCTCTTAATGCCAATATGAAAACTTCCCCTCTGTGTTTGCAAATATGGGCACAGATAACAGCAAAGGATAGTGCGTACAATATTTAACTGCTGAGTTTTTCAGGGTAAATTTCTCATCACAGGGAGAAATCACTGAGATTTTCAAGCCTCAGGGGAACCCAAACTCTGCTTTGGGGCAGTGACAGATATGCACTGGTGCTTCCCAAACTTTGTTCATGGTAACTGGCTTTGAGGTTTCTGAAAACCAGGCTTCTCCCTGGTATGAAATTAAAGAAGAGAAGCTAAGGAGCATGATGTTAGTGGATAACACAACCCATATTTGCTTAAACTGTCAAGTCTCTTAATTACTGCTTAAATACAATAAAACTAACTAGTGTGTAAGATTCTATTTTTGATCCTTATTGATCTCTGCAGTGTGCATAAATATGTTGGGGCAAAATAACTTCAGCTGAAAAATATTATGTATTATTAAAGACTGTGTCTTATTTTAAATATCAATATTATGGCCTCTGGCATTAGCTTTGCATTGACTAGAACTGTAAAGGGGTTTTTTGTTTCTGTTTTTTAGACAGATCTAGCGCTCAGTAAATACTTAACATTGTCTAAACAGATACAATGTTGGTTTATTTTCTGAAAATCCCTTTGGCTTTGAATGTAGCTAACAAGAACATAACCCGCACTTTACCCCACATTTCAGATTCCTCTTTCTGATCGTGATTAAATGACTGCAAAGGTAAACTTTTGTTTCCCTGAAATGTAACATTTAATGGAATGGGAGGCAGGTTTGCTTTGTGGAGTACTGTTGGGCTCTGTTCTTTCATTGTTTTTTTTTCCCTCTCTTCCCAAGCATCTGGCTTTGGTCTCTTGCCTCCTCTGTTGTGTGGCAGCACCTGAGCTGGCTGCATTAGGCCTTGCAGAAGCTGACTTGGGTCAGGTTTGTCCCCAGCAGACATGTAGTGAGTCAGCAGCATGGGAATCTTTGCAATGGGAGTTTTGGGAGAAACCAAGACAAACTCGATTCCCATTTGTAGCCAATGACTCCAATAGGAAACAATTTTCTTCCCTAGCAAAGGAAAGATCAGTTTGTTATTGGAACAAGGGGGGAAGCTGCCTGTAGATTTACATCTTGGATCTATTTATTTACAGCTGTGGGATTATGTAGGTATTATGTACATATATTATGTAGGTGTATTAGGTACTTGCTTGTCCTACGGGTGTGATAACTCAAGAAAGCCTTGAATGCGCAGCTACAGAAAGATGTCAGACTATGGACTGGTGCCCCATAGGTCAGAAAAATGAACTATTTATGTAGGTCCCAACAAGTTCTTATATCCCTACCAGGCATGGCTGAGTTTTATCTTCTTTTTCCACACTTACTAATCAGCAGAAATATAGTACTGCTGTGCAGCCATCCAATTAGTGAAGGGTTAATTTCTTCTGTCCAGCTCAGAATATTCAAAATAGCATTCCTTCCGGCATTGTCTATGTTCCAGGTTTAAATCAAGCCCTGGGCATTGCATGTCTGATAAGCACAGCGTAACCCCTGGTGATGGGATACTACACAGTGTCCCTGCATTCCTGGTACCTTCCATAAACCACGTGGCCATTCAACGATGTGGCTGGCTTGGGTGGTCTCTTCAGCATTGCATGTACTAGCTGCCAGCTCATGCTGAAAGGTTTAGGAGATGGGGAGGTGGATGTAGCCAAGGAGAGGCTGAATGTAAACTGTTGAGCAGATGAGGGAGTTTGCCTTGCCTACTAGCTCCCTGTTCACACAGGGGGAGTCGGAGCTGGGTTCTCAGCAGGCACTAGTGGCAGGGAGAAGCTGCAGCAGTAAGTGGCAGGCAGAGGAAACTCGGGGCACAGAGCCAGGCACTCTGAGAGGAGCTGGAAAATCTTTTCCTCTTTGCCACACAGCTAAGCTTAGGAGGACTGAGTTTGTTGCTGCAACCTGTGGAAAGCTGAGAAATCTCCTAGGAGGAAAGGTGTGATAAAATGACTGAGGGTTTTACACAAAGGCTGGCAAGGTGTGACCAGAAGGCATGTATTAATGAGAGGGAAGTCGAATTCTCGTCTGTTCCACCTGCAAATCCCCACTGAAGTCAGTATGGGAAGGTCTAAATGACAGAAATATCTGAAAACCACTTGCAGTTTAATTATTGTCAGAAGGCCCTAAGAAGAATTTGAGTGGCTGGTTATTCTGTCTGAATATTTATCATCAGAGTAAAATCTCATTAGAAGCAGATGAAACTACAAGAAGGTGATAGCTGGACTATAGAATAAAAGCGTATTCGAAGACTGATGTAATGTATTTTTCTACTGCAGGGCAGGAGTGAAACTTCTAGCTGTTGTTTAAAGAGAAAGAAACTCTGGCCCTTACGGCTGCAGTAGGAAAGATGGTTAAAAAACCCCATTATAAAAGAAAACTCCCTCTTGAAGACTTTGATGTCTATTGATGCAAGGTACTATTTGTTCTTCTGCTGAAGACAGATCTGAAAGACTCTGCAATTACTAATAAATCACTTGCAATATTGAGCAATTACCAACAATGTAATCATAAAGCAGTGCAATAACTAAATAATTATATGCTTGTTAGGAGAATACATTACTGGGAACCTTGGAAAGGAAGAGGAAGGAGGTGAGAATACAAAAGACAGGATATTGGATACCACACAAATAGTAACAAAATATGCTTTGCAGCCAGAATGCTAAGTAGTTGAACATGCTTAGGGGCAAATCCTAGCCCTAGAGAAAATAAGGGGAAGTTTAAACTATTGATAAGAAATGTTTTAATAGGAAGATTAATCCATCATTCAAAGCACTGAATATGATAGCTGGAAAAGACCTCTTCTGCCTCCTGGCCATGTTCCATCCAAAACCAGTCCTGAGAGCACCAACTATCTCAGTAGTACTTGTTATATTACTCATCCTAATGATAATAGGCTGCCACCTCAACTGGGGCCCCAGGTCTGAGGAGCCCAGAGAAGAGTACTGCACTGCAGAGTCAGAAAGGCATGTCCATGCTGGTTACCGCGACCCAGCTGGAGCCAGAGGAAGCAGTTTCCCACACTTCAGAGGCAGCTGAAATCCCTGTTGATGCATGGAGGCCACTTTTTCCATACCTGGCAGTGAAGGGATTGGGAGTGCTTGGCTGGAGGAGTTCTGCACTGGTATGACGTAAAAAGGTGGGATAGGTAAAAAAATGGTGAATGGGAAGCTGAGGTTTCATCAGTGAAGCTGATTATGATGGTAGGGAGTGATAGGGAAGCTGAGGTGTCATCAGTGAAGCTGATTATGATGGTAGGGAGTGAGAACATTGCTGTTGTTCAGATTTCCTCTTCAATTAATTTGGGATTATTCCATAAACATCTGCAGAAAACATCTGCATGAATGAATTGCTTCTTGGAAGGAAAAGTGTGTATCAGTTGCCACAAATTAGACTGATAAGCAGTTGGCTTGGCTCACTGTTTGGCTGTTGCCTTGGGTATGAAAGCTGGAATATAGTGGAAAAGAATGAAGATTCTGAGATACTGTTGGCAAATACTATGAAGTGCTATAGAAGAAGAATGTACACTATGTGTGGTATACACTAAAGAAAAATATCTGTCATTGAGGAGATCAAGAAATCACAGCTGGAGGATTTTGGATATATACAAGGATTAGGAACCATCTGGAAAAAGGATCATGTGAGGGAGTGTCCATGGTAAAACATTAAAAGAAAGGCGGGGTGCTTAGCATGCCTGATCCAGATAGCTTCGTAGGCATTGTCTGCATAAGCAGAGTGCAATTTATGGAGCAGTCTGGAGACTCTGATATTCCTGCAAAGCACAAAGCCATCTCTGGAACATCAAGCAATCCTTTTCGATAGTGATGGCAAAGTACGAGGGGGAGGCAAATACAAGCAGATTGGGACTAGTAGGTGAACACAGACCCCTGTAGCCAAGGGTTTATGTTCCCTTCCTCCTCCTGAACAAAGGAGAGGAGGGAGGGCTCTGCTCTAATCATCATTCTGGCATCCATTTTAAGCAAATCCTTTGTGGTGGAGAGAGGGGAACAGCCACTTATACACCCGCCTCCTTCAGCTACTGAAGGTAATGCAGCTGGCAGCTACTCTTTTCACTGAGTCTTCTCCCCTCCCTGCCGTGTTGCTGGAGAGATTGACTTGTGATCTCAAGGACCAAAATTTCCTCTCCTTGAGGTCCCCCTAGGCTGCTCTGGCCTGGGAGCCCTCAGCTTTTCCACGTGCAGAGCAAATCCTTCTGCTTTGGGGAATGAATGGGTAAAACCTTTTAGCATCAGTAGCTTATATTACTGGACAGTATAAAATAGACTGGAAGGAAGAAAGAGAGAAGACAAAAGAAAGTAAACAGAAAACTGAGGATTGGTGAGAATATTTTTAAAACCCTGCACTTTCAGCCGTGATGCAAATGATCTTTTCATAGGTTTTGTGCTAAAATAGACACTTAAAAATCACTTATATTAATTAAAATTATATATACTGGGCCAGTTACAGCAAAAATAGATGTTGCCGTTAGCAGCAAAGAACAACGGCTGCAAACAGAACATCTAATGAAACCCGAAGTAAAAGAAATCAGTGCTTAAAGCTAGAGGCAAACAGAATCTGGAAATGACATACTATTAAACAGAAACAGTGATGGTCCTTGAAAACTTGCCTTGTTCTCTCAGATAATCAAAGGCCATATTGTACCTTTAGGCAGAGCTTTGAGCAAGGAGAGATGAATAAATTGCATTGCCAGAGGAGTAGCCTTAGGGTGGGGAGAGCAGAGAGTCAGTTTAAGATCCCAGTTGTTCAGATCAGTAGGAAAATGTAGGGCTCTGCTGTGGCAGCAGCTGCGTACTGTCCTTGGGAGCCCTCCTGAGGAAGGGTGACAACATCTGGCCTCATGGTTAGGAGAGCAAATCACCACTGCAAAGCTGTCACATGGCATGAGAGCATCCCATGGACATGGAATATGGAATACTAATTTAACACATGATGCACTATATCAGAACTAGTTTGACAGACCCCAGCATCTTAACCCGAATCTCCTTGGTCAGCGATGTAGTAAAAGGGCAGGATCTTCATTTTCCTCTCAAGAGGAGAATCCTCATGTAAAACCGCTACAGATTTTTGTCCAAAAAATCCCTCTGAGATAAAAGTTAACCTTGACTGATTTTCAGGGAAGCCTATGTGCTTCTGCATAACCTCAGCTTACGATATTCCTTGTTTGTACATTGAGCTACCTGGAGATGATGAGCAAGATTATCATGGAGGGGTGGCTCAGCCTAAATCCCAGGTGACAGTACACAGCCAAAATTATCACAGAGTTTATAAAGAAACCTCCAGTTCATACTTTAGCCTTACTATGGAGGAGAGCCCAAGGCTGGGCGGGCTCTCTACCCTCTCGCTGCCTGATAATGTTCACTATCACAAGACACCTCTTCCACAAAGTGTTGCATCTTTCTATGCTGTTGCAGAACAGAAGAGCACCTTGTTCCCTTCCTGGATTTCCTGGAGAAACATCCTGCCATCCTGGCACAGAGGTTGACCCTGGCCAAGGCTGACCACAGACAGAACAAGAATAAAACTCTGACAAAGTGATAAATGGGACCTTAGTGTTGGTCATGGACCAGAAAATCACCCTTCATACAGAATGAGGTTGCATTTAGAGTGAAGCAGACTTCAGTAGTCAAAGTGAAAACAACAGCGAGTAAGAATTTTTGAGATACGTGAACAGAAATAAGAAAGAAATCTGGAGTTGTATCCACCAATGCTTTTAAGTTAGCTTCAAAAGGCTTTTCTTTCTCTCTCTTTCTAAGTCCTAGTGATTGTGTCACTAAGGCGTTTATATAACTTTGTGGCGAAGGACCATTTTAAACGTATCTTTAAACATGAAACTTTTATACGTAAATCTCCCCTGAGGCTCGATTTAGATTTTCCTTCCCGTCTGGATTTCTCTGAACATACCTTTGGTTGCTTTTTGGGGTCTTTTTTTGAGGTTCTAATTTCTGCACCTGCCAAACTTTTAAGAACATTAATATCCTTTGGACCTATTTAGACAGAGCTGTCTCCTGCCCACACAGCAAACTGTGCTTGTTATCAACAGCTCTTATGCCTAATTAACTGTAAACAAATCATTATCCAACTGTGAGCAAAACATTCCTTCCCACACGGCAGAGTGGTGTTTGACCCTCAGTGTTCAGCTCTCGTGCGCTCAGGCTTTTCTTTCACAGGCATGCATACTTTGACAGGTATACCTGGTGCCAGTAGAACCTGGAAGGATGCATAGGTTGCTAGTGCATGGGTTATTGCAGCCCGGCTGCTGCTGAGAGAGCTCTGTCAGCAATTCCTTACCTTTCCAGCAGCAGGGATAAGGGACACTTTCTTATCGGAAGGGGGAAGGAGAGGTGTGATTCCGCCTAGACTAACTGAAACTGGATTTCTCCCAGCTGGTTCCACACTTTTATTTTGGTATTACAAGGGTATAGTACTGGCTATTCAAGACCACTCTGCTTTCACGTCCTTATAGAATACAGATATTAAAAAAACCCCAAAATTCCTTTGTTGAGATAGATCAATATAGTTATATGAACAGAAAGAAGATCCACAGTGAACTAAGGATGGAGTTGTGAATGGAAAATGAGAATCATCTTGCTTTACAAGTCTATCTTACAATTTCTTTATTTATTATTTCAACTTTAAATTAAGTTCCAATTAAACTTTTGCAAGAATTGGATTTTATATCAATTGCAAACAGATCTTTTAGTATTGTGTTTTTTGACATTCTCCTGCAGTTCCCAAGAATGTTTGTTAGTTTGCATTCCCTTTATTCACCAACATTGTACCACTGAGACTTGGCAGGGAAAGTGGTTTTATTGATTTTCATTTTCCAAGCTGGGAGAAATGCAAAATATAACAGCAGGAATTATGACCTTTTTTGCCATTAGTAATTGAAGGTTTTACTGGTAACAACATTCAGTAAGTAGGAAACAAATACATTTTACTGTGCTAACAGAGAAAAAGTTTGAAAAAATACAAATCAGATCTCCAGGGATGATGAGATTGATTAAAATTATAATGCCTATTCTTTTCTTTTTATCTGGTTCAACTTTATTCCCAAATCCATTCCAGTCTGAAGCCCAGGACAAAACATACGTGTGCTAATAACTTCTTCATACTTTTTTGGGACTTTTGGAATGAACCTGAACTCAGACTGTATTCCTTTTGCATGGTTCATTAATGGTAGAAATGAGGCTGAGCTTTAAGAGCGTCTTCTTTGGCAGCCCTGGCTACTGATGGCAAATAGTTAAATGTCTAACAGATGATAGTGTAGGAAAGAGGCACTGCTCAGAGCCAAAAATTAAAGGTCAAAACTTGTATTGTCTTGTTAGCAGCAAAACTAGGAAAAATTCCTTTGTGTTTTCAGGCAAGGTGCATAGCCAGTCCATGTCTGCTGGCACACTACTTGTGAATCTTCACTGACATTTGCTGACTATTTTAGGATCATTAGATAAAGCCTCCTAGGTATAGAAGCAAAGTGCTGATTATCCTTATTGCAGCTTCCAGTTGTAACAAAGAAACTGTAAGAGCCACTCAATTTAGAACAAGATTAATTCAGAAGTCTGAAATTCCTCTGGCTGGTGCTGTGCTAATGCAATGTCACTGTGGGAAAGGCCAGGAGGGAGGGCTGGGATGCCAGTAGGGCTGCATTGCTGGTACAATATCTGTACAGGAGGAGACTCCCAGCAGTACCAGTATGACCTGAGTACGGCACAGAGATGTGACCACATAGCTGCCCTGTGAAACAGTGCAGATGAGTTGGAAGCCCTGCACTTTTACTTGGAGGGCTGATCTATCACAAGTAATGGTGATGGTGTAAAGTGAGCTTATACCTGGTCAGCACCTTTTACTGTGGATTTAGCTTTCTGATTTGGTACTCATGAGCTTGGGAATGGAGCGGATGGTCCTGACAGCCGTAGCCTGTGTGGAGAGAAGCCAGAGGGGAAAATAGTCAATTCAGTTGTAGTACAAAAAGACATGAAAACTGCAGTAGATTAGCTAAGGCAGTCATTTGGGCAAATGACTTATTGCAGTTGATGAAAGTGGAGGTCTGGTCCATTCCCCTTCCTGCTCCCAGCTGCAGGGCCCTTTCCTCACCATCCAGTCCACTCTGGGATGTGCCTGACCCTTCCCTGAGCTGCCTTAACTTGCTAACAAAGCAGAAAGCAATCCTTTTCCTTTTTTCAGTGTTCATTTTCTACCAGACTGTTAAGCTGAAATGGCTCATGGAGATATCCAAGAAGCATCAGGTGGTAAAGGGCAATGGGAGGGCAGAATGACAACAGTAGTATCCTTCAGTGAAAATGAGCTGTTAAATCTGCTCGTTCCCTCTCAAGAAAGCAATACATGAATGTTATGAATATTATCTCATGGATATGAATATGTATTTGTGTCTGAAATTCTTTATAACTAGGCCACCTGCAAAGTACTGTAAGCTGGTATAAACCAAAAAAGGCTGCTGTCTTGCTGTGCCATGCCCTCCCTTGGGCCAGCACAGGCTTTAAACCCCATTACAGAACTGAGCTCTGATTTCTCCTGATTTTCTGGTTTTTGCAGAACAGATTTGGCTGAAAGCTAATCTGGCAAAAAAACTAATTTCCACAGTATCTCATTGCACAGGCCTACAACTGTGCATGCTGGCACATGAAAGGGAATGGATGGGAACAAACAGCTGGGGCATGGAGGGAGCAGAAGTCTTCCTCTGGGGGGCAAAGCCAGTTTATGCTGCTTACAGCATTAGTTGGATGATGATCTCCTTAAAATGAAATATGGTTTAGATTTCTGTAAAGGAACCAAGCAGTCGGCCCCTCTTCAATGCACAGCAGTATAGTAAAACCAATTCTCATTATTAGTCAGTTTTAAAAGTTGTTGTATTTTACTCTGCGTAAGTTTAAAGTGGGCATACAGATAACAATAATGACCCTATTCTTGGAAGTTTTGCGTGCCTGACAAGGAGAGGTGTATGTGACTGCAGCTGCTTTGGGGGTCAGGATCCTTCAGCTCTCAAAGATTCTTGGGGTAATTTTTTTTCCAGGAAAGTATTTTTTGGCCACTATTCATGATGATCCCATGCAGAAACAAATGATGTAGGGATCTGATAAGCACAACTTACTTTCCGCTCTCTTTCACCCCATTGACACAGGCTATAAGTTTCTTAAGAAGTGTTTTATGGGGATTCCAGTTCAACTTTCTTGGTACTCCCGTACTTGGCTTGCTGTCCCAATATAAGAGCTTTCCTTGTTGCATTTTTAGCTACATTGGAAGAACTTGGTTTTGGAAAAAAGCGCTGTCCCCCTTGCACTCCTCACCCCAAGAAGACGAACATCATGGCCAGCTCTTTGATAAAGGAAAGGGTTTCTGTTCAGACAGTTGTGTAGACTGAAGCCCCAGAGATAGTTACCGGTAAAGCCCTGATATGTAGGTGTTAATTGTTGCCAGCTGGCTTCAAAGGCTTTCAGACTGTTTCAGCATAAACAAACATGTAGTGCACCCAGAACACAGTAATGTCTTATTTGCAATACCATGCATAACTTTCAAACAAACACCATCAGATGGTAAACACACTGGTGATTCCTCTGCAACCTTTCTTCCCACCTCCTTGTTGATGTGTGATAATGAAATACAATCTCAGTTTCTGTAAGATAAGCATGCACATTTTAATATAACCTTTTGTTTCTGTAAGTCCTTACAGTGTAACCACTGACAATTTGAAACCTGTTGCTTACGCTTCAGGCATGGCGCTGGGGCCAAAATTGCTTTAACTTTTTCCAGAGGTATCAGTTGGTCTAACACAAGACACCATCTCCATCAACAAGACCCACCCAGCTCCAGTTACAGTGCACATCACCTGTGCTTTCAGGACTTGAGAAAAAACTGATCATACCACATGTACTCCTGAATGTGCCAGACCTTGCCCATAAACAGAGAGAGGGAGAAAGGGAGGGAGAAACAGAGAGAGTGAAGCCTTTATGTTCACTGTCAATTATTAACCTACACCCCCCTGCTCTCTGTAGCCAAAGCCATACAAGCACAGAGATCCAGGCTTCCCATCAGCACATCAGCAGCTGAGACAGAGAAGAGCCTTTGAACTCCTCCTGCCTTCTGCTCCCACTGACTCAGCTCTGAGGCTGCTGTGTGGGATTGCTCCCCCTTGCCATTTCTCAAGAGCAAAGAAAGGTGTGAGGAGCTGTTGCCTCCCTGCCCCAGGTTCCCCTGCTGCTCCCTCCTCACAAACCCAGCTTAGGAATCACTAGGAGCTATACCAAGTCTTTCCTCTTCCCCCTCCTTGGTTATTTTTCATGTGAACCATTTCCATAGCCCAGCTGCCCTGCTGGTCCCTCCAGCAGTGGGGAGGAATAATTATGTAGCATGATGAATGCTTCATGGTGGCGATGACCCACAAGAAATCACTGGGCCCTTCCCTGCTGTTGGGAGCCAGCAGTGAGCTGGCTTGGGTTGGAGCCAGCATGGACCCAGCAGTGGGGCAGGATGGCCACATGGGCTGACTCCAGGGAACCTTTCTGCTGCCCTTAGCACATCCAGCACTGCCCTGCGTGCCCTGGAGGTGTTTCTGGTCTGCTACCTTACCCACTGTGTTTCCTGAAGAAACAGTATTCCTGTTCCTTTGCATTGCTGCTTTGCTCTGGAGGGAAAAAGAAGTCTTTTTTTTTTTCTGGTTCAAAGCATATGGGATGTACATTTGTGCACTTGCACAGGCAAGCGCACATACATACGCAGGGAAAGCAGTTGTAGGTATGGTTTAATAGACTATTTCCCTGTGATTTGCTCTGAAATGCTGTGGGCTGGTGGCAGACATGTCCAGATTTGAAAACCCAAGAAGGAACTGTTCATCACTGCAGCGGTTGCACATTCTGCCTGTGCCTGCTCCTGAGGAACCAGCATAAGCTTTCTGCTCATGGGAGTTTCTGTGGCATTATCACCATCTCATACACAAAGTTCACTATTCACTTTAACCGCCAGCTTAGGCCATTTTCACCCATTCCACTGAAACTCTGGTATTATCATTTGGTTGTGTTTTACACAGCTCAGGGCCTGGATGCCTTTTTGAATGCTAATGTTGGTGGGACATATATTTTTACTGCAGCAATAATCCCTTTGTGCTGTATGATGTCATGCTGTGGTTTTGAGGTTTTTATGCAGCCTTTTCTTTGCTTTGTGATGATTTTCAGTTGTACATATATCCGCGTGCACATTGACCTGTAATCATTGAAATGGTGTTGGGCTGCCTCATATATTTGCACTGTGTTGTATGGGATCTGGTAGTAGGTAAGATGCAGGGGGCACAACTTGGTAGCACATGGTACAGAAAGATGTACTCTGCAGAGTATCAGGTGTTTGGAGAGCACTGCAGAGCCCTCGGCCCATTGTGCAGGTTGTGTGGCTTTGCCACAGCATGTGTTGAAGGGTATGGGCTGTTATCATTTTGGGCTTATGAATTTCTGTGCGTGCTGCTGTATGCTACAGGGTAGATGTGGTGCTTGCATGCACATTGCTGTGCCGTATAGCAAGGCATGTGTGAGGTCTTGCGTTGCTGCCTCGGTAGGTCAAGGGTGGGCAGCACACAGCTGGGCTGTGGCCCTGGTCATCGCACCACAGCGCAGGTTACTGCGCATTACTTCTCTCCAGATGTGTTTGCCGGACTAAGGGCCTGCTCTGTGTGTGTGTACCCCGTACTGTGAGGGCCGTGCTGCGAGGGCTGCGCTGCGCTGACAGTGGCACAACCAGGTGCTGTGTAGACAGGGAGGGCTGCAGGGCTTGAGGCGTTAATTCCCTCGCAGGGCTGCGCGTTACATCGCGATGCCCCTGTAGAAGGCTGTTCCAGGTCAGTGCCCGCAAGGGCTGGGCAGAACGCTCTCGCATGTGTGCAGCGTGGGTGCCCCGCTCTGCACAGCGGCGGGCACCTGTCCCCTGGATGCACCGGGAGTGCGCGGAGCTGCCCGGCGTTGCGAGGCGCGGGCTCTGCGAAGCAGCGGCTCCTTTAGGCGCGGCGCTGCTCGGCGCGACCTGCCCGGCACCACCGTGCCCCGCGCCGCCGGCGCCGCCGCTCCCGGCCGCTCCCCCCGCCGCGCGGAACCGCCCCGCCAGGTCCGTCCCGCGCCTCCCCGCAGAGAGCCGGGCGGGGAGGGGCGGGCACAGCGGCCCGCGCGGCGGAAGGAGGCCGCGGCCTCGCTCCCGGCGCT
>WYDI02008785.1:0-29366 GCA_009867235.2 Psittacus erithacus | reverse complement strand
TGCCTGGGATTGCTCCGACCCAGGTGTAGGACCTTGCACTTGGCATGGTTGAACTTCATAAGGTTGGCATCAGCCCAGCTCACAAGTGTGTCAAGGTCCCTCTGGATGGCATTCCTTCCCTCCAGCGCATCAACCGAACCACACAGCTTGGTGCCATCGGCAAACTTGCTGAGGGCGCACTCAATCCCACTGTCCGTGTCACTGACAAAGATGTTGAACAGGATTGGTCCAAGGGGTAAGGATATAAAAACTACCCCCTCCAAATAATTTTTCTTCTTCTCATTTCAGGAAGGAAGGTAGAAATAACTGCGTCAGAGAGATACGCAATCATTTTAAAATGTTCAACTTGTTAAGCAGCAGGTCCTCAGGTGCTGTAAATCTGCATTGCTCTGGAGGTGTATAAGCATCAGACTGAATTACCTGAGGCCTTGATGAAAAAATTGGAAATGGAAAGTCTGTTATAAAATCTAAAATGCAAACAAAACAAAACAAAGCAAAAAAGAAACATAAAACCCCACAATGCACAATGTTGATAATCAGCTGGTGCTTTATTTAAACCATCTTGTTAGTTCACATAAAATTGTAGGTCAGATTCAAAACAGTAGATGCAGAGACTAGGATGTAATGCCATCTTTTGTACTCTCTGCTTATGCCTCAGTGGGAAAATAGGAGCAGAATTCAGCCCTAAGGAGATAAAAATATTTATTTTTCAAACTCATGCCATGCTTTGTTTTTTGGTTTGTTTTTCTTTTTCTTTTTCTTTTTTTTAAGTGTGACAAAAATAAGTTTCTAATAAAATATGACTTGCGCCTACTTTATTTTCTTTACCTCTCCAAATCTAAAACAAAGAGAGGGTGAAAATGTAAGTAATGTTTTTGTGTTAAAAGAAATTATTCCTGACGATTTTAATGTCAAGTTTCAGCTTGATGCGATTTAAAACGGGCAAGTTACAAAGCCCTAAAAAAATGGGGTCTTATAATGGAAATGCTGACAGACCCTTAACTACAGTGGCGTTGCTGGGTGCCACTCTAATAAAAGGTGGCAAGGATCCAGGAGTCTTCACAGCTGCATGTCTAAACTTTATTAAGTATCTGATTATAGTTTTCAGGTCCTTGCCAGATCATAACTCATTTAATTCTGACACATTCCAGTTTATAATTAGTGTTGTACTAATATGTTCCTAACTGGTACTGGGGTATTTTTAAATAATTTTTTTTCCTGTAAAACAAGGCCATTCCCCAAAACCAAAGATGCACTGACATTCGGCAACAAGCAAGCTTTTTTTTTTTTTCTCTTTTTCATCCTTGAGCTAAAATAATTCGAATGCTAAAGGCCAGGGTTTGCAAAGGAAGCATAAAGAACACTGAAACAACTATAATTCCCAAGGCAGGAGAAATAAAGCAATCTCCAACTTTCTCTAAGTAAAGTGTTTTACTTGCCTTTAGCATCCAGTGACAAAGCAAATTGTTCTTAAAATATATCAATAATGGCTTGCAATTAGGAAATAATTGTAAAAGCAAAATAAGCAAACACAATTGTTTTAGTACTTTGCCAAGTAATAAAACAGCTGTGCTAATACATGGAAGGTATAAACCTCTTTTTTATTTAAATCTACTGTTGGGTGCCTGCCACCTGAAAACCAGGACATTTTGGGTAAGTGTGCACTTCCATAGCTTATTCTTTTTCACAATATCACTGATTTTTGGAACAAAACTGATCCTTTACATGAAGGGTTGATCATTACTGACACTGAAATCTCAGCTTGCATCAGTAGCAGCTCATTTCCAGTCACTTCTATTCACTTCCAGGCTGCTGCATCTGGCTGAAGGGGTATCCGGGCAATGTCTTTGCTGATTGTGGTCTTGGAGCAGCCAGGAAAGATGGGCTGGAATAGTGTGTAATGCATCTTTCCAGCTATTTATGAGCATTGTTCAGTAAAGCTTTCTGGTAGCTTTCAAATGGAAGCACTCTGGGCTTTCTATACAGAGTGCTCTCACAGAGAACTGAGAGGGCCACAGGGCAGCTCCTATGTGGGAGTGGGGTGTCCTTTTAGGAACTCTAGCCTTTAGCGGGGAGTCACTGAAAGACACTGACTTTTGAATCCAAGTCATTCCATTCCTCCACAGAAGGACAACTCTACCACCCTCTTCTGCAAAAACGGCCTTATTGTTCTTTACAGCAAAGATCTCACACATAACCCAAAGCAGAAATCCAGCAAGATTTTAATTTATGTTGCCTGAATTAATGGGGAACTGAGACCCTAAGATGTAGTAAGCTTTTATGGCTGACTCTCTCTGTGTTGGCCACAGAGACATGGGCCATTCAGTTTCTGATCCAGTAAACATTTTCAGCGTTTATAGTAAAACACAGGATGATATATTTACATTTTATTGAATATAACAACACAGAGTACAAATAATTGGCATAAGAATTAAGTCATAATTATGGCTCTTTGATGGTATTAAAAGATAAGAAAGATAGTATATTTGCGTAGTGATCAATACTGTATTTCTTCAAATATAGTTCTTCAAATGCATGGTTTTGAGTCTATGAATGACTATACTGGTGGAAGGCCCTGTAACATGTTTGCTTCCTAACTTTCTGTACTTCTTACAGAGTACGTTAACTCCTCAGTGGCTGAAAAGTTAGACTTTTTCCTAATCTATTCACAGAGAGAATTCAAAGTGGACAAACTGTTCTCACCAATAAAACAGGGCTTTGTAAGGGTGAAGAGAACTAACTTTCCCCTTCATCATTGACTTTGTTTTGCAAAAAAAGCTTGCCTTTCACTCAGTATGCTTCCTCTTTTTGCCTGATTCACGGCCACAGGCATAACATGCAGCTGCTCAGCACCCAGCCCATCATAATCCTTATATCCTTCAATTAAATTACAGACTAATGTTTGACTCACATTCAAACAAGTATGAACATACATGCAGATGACCATAGGTGATAATTCTGCAATTTTCAGAAGAAAGAAAAGGAAGGAAAAAGAAAAGAGAAAAAAACAACATGAGTAAAGAAAAAAAAATTCAGCTCCATGTTTATAGAAGCTTTGGACATATAATGAGAAAGAGTTGACTTCTGTTAATATATTTTTCCATTTCCCAAATTACTGCTTTAGAAAGTGAAACAATCTGACAAGTCAGAAATATGTTATTACCAACCTGTCCAAAATCTGTACACAGAAGCTTTAATGTTTGCAATGGCACAGTTGTGTTAAGTTCATTTCTACATTATCAAAATTAAAAGATGCTATTTTTGGCCTCATAATTTGTCCAAGAGCCCAGCTGCCAGTCTATAATCACTGGTCTAAGGGGAATAAATTATGGATCTACCATACCTATGGATGTTTCAAGCTTTATTCTGAAAAGAAGGAAATCAATCACACTTACTACCTGTGAAAAGTTCAGTGGATTATGCTTAGCAATATGAGACACGATTTTTAGGTACGAATACATTTTCTTAGAATTTACTACTAAATTATTAATTTCTTTATGACTTAAAATAGGTTTTGAATGATTTTAAAACTCTTTGAATGAATTTCGCATCCACCTCAGAGCCCTTGAGCTGGGTTGTGAAATTATTTGACTTGAATCACAAAAACACTTCAAAAATCATTTCATGCACTGAATTTTTAATGTTTAACTATTTGTGTTGCTATGGGCTAACAGCAACATCTCTTCCTCAGTATTTTGCTATCCTTTTTCAACATGCTTGCTACATATGCTGTCAAAAATATTTCCAGTATTTATCAGAAAAAGCAAGCCTGAAACAAATCTGGACTGCAAGGATGAAGCCTAGCTGTCTGCCCTCTCTAACTGGGTCCAAGTGTGATCTTCTACCATGACAGTAAAGACACTGCAGGTGAGATATAAGCACCTGGTTCCATCTGAGACACACTCAGCCTCTGAGACATCCTTGTATGGCTCACAAAAGGGGCACAAGGCCTACAGGAGGTTCTGATTTTGTACCCTGGGGGTAACACAAGCTGTCTGAGATTGCAGTAGGCTTCCACATCAAGGAAGATGTCAAGAGCCTCATCCTGAGAGGCAAGCTGTAGATGGGATATCCCAGAGTTCAGACAAACCAACCTCAAGCCTTGCAGCTTCTTGCAGTGGAGGAATTGAATCAACAGGGAATTAGTATTTCTACCACAGCTGTCATTGCACTCATTGAAGAGCAAAAGTTTCCAACACTTTACAGGTCACCAGGTTGCTGACAGAACTCCAATAGCAAAGAAATGAAACATATGAAAAAATATGTAATAACAGGGTTTGTAATTTGGAGCTCCTGATTGTTCCCTTGCTCCAGACATTTTTTCAGTCAAAGCATTGGCATTTATTTAATGGCACTAACTGTAATGGACTATAATGGATGATCACAGAATGAGCAGAAGAAAAAGAATAGACACTTGCTTTCTGCCCACTCCTCCCTCCCCACAATTGTTTCTTGTTTTGCACTGTTAGGTTCTTTCTGTCAGTTTTCTACAGCTAACAAGTCTGATTTCATTTCTAAAAGACCCCAGTCTAGATATTGAGGGCTTTGAAACTTTCATATACATGAGCCAAAGTTCCTCTCTGAAAGTGATGTTGAGGGTAGTGGACAATGGCTCAGTGTCTGGATGGATACTAGTGACAAGTGGCATCCCTCAGGGGTGCGCACTGGGACCAATACTGCTTAATATCTTCAACAATAACATAGACAGCGTGTCTTCAGCAGTTTGCAAATGACACAAAACTGAGTGGTGCAGTTGGTACACCCGAGGGAAGGGATGCCATTCAGAGGGATCTGGACAGGCTTGAGAGGTGGGCTTGTGTGAACCTCGTGATGTCCAGTGGGGCCAAGTATAGGGTTCTGTGCCTGTCTCTGGGCAATCCCCTGTATCAATACAAGCTGCAGGAGGAAGGAATAGAGAGTATCCCTGAGAACAAGGACCTGAGGGTACTGGTGAATGAACAATTGGATATGTATGACCTGCCAATGGGCACTTGAAGTCCAGAAGGCCAATTGTATCTTGGGCTGCATTCACAGGAGCGTGGCCAGGAGGTCAAGGGAGGTGATTCTGTCCCTCTACTCTGCTCTGGAGAGACCTCACCTGCACTAGCTGCATCCAGCTCTGGAGTCCTCAGTACAGGAAAGACACAGACCTGTTGGAGAGAGAGGGACCAGAGGAAGGACACTAAAATTATCAGAGGGATGGAGCACCTCTCCTATAAACAAAGGCTGAGAGAGTTTGGGTTGTTCAGCCTGGAGAAGAGAAAGCTCCAGAGAGACCTTATTGCAGCCTTTCAGTTCTTAAAGGTGGCCTAAAAGAAAGATGTGGAAAGATGTTCTAGCAGCGCCTGTTGGGATAGGATGAGGGATGATGGTTTTAAACTAAAAGAGGAGAGATTCAGGCTGGACATGTGGAAGAAATGCTTTACAGTGAGGGTGGTAAAACACTAGCACAGGTTGCCCAGAGAGGCAGCAGGCACGCCATCCCTGGAGACATTCAAGGCCAGGCTGGATGTGGTTATAGGCAACCTGATCTAATTGAAGATGTCCCTGCTCATTGCAGGGGGTTGAACTACATGGCCTTTGTAGGTCATTTGCAACCGAAACTATTCTATGATTCTGTGACTCTCTGATTCTTTTCTGTGTCTTTGTTTTCCTAGTGGAAATTAAGATTGATGATTGAATCTTCAGGAAATACGTGCCTTGGAGTTATTCGTCATCTCTTTCTACTCTGAAATAGAAAATTCACTACATCTAAGTAGGGCTTACTTTAATCATTGGCCTTTGCATAAAAGGCAGAGAGACATACTGATTGACTAATATATTACTTGGCAATCATTTTGTCTTCAATCATGGATTAAATTGTTTTGTGTGTATCATTTTTCAATCTATCATTAATATTTCTTTCTTTCATCTTTCTTTCTCTTTCCTGTTTTGATTTCAGTTTTTTGTTGCTGGAGACTTTGAAGGGAGAGCCAAAATGACTATCATCTAGAATTATCAGCTGTATGAGCAAAAGCACTCTCCCAGCATTTCTTGGTGATTTTTATTTCCTTTTCTGGCACTCTGCTCTCCACACATACATGCGCAATGTGGTGTGTGTCCAAGTCCTCTGGAAGGATGAAATCCATGTCTGTGGGTGTAAAAGCACAACTGTTTTCTACTCAAAATGATACTGGCTTCATATGTAACTTTTGCCAAGATGATGATAAAACAAGGAACTGTGCACAGGGAAGGAGTGCAAAAGACTTTAAGACTGATCTTGATCATGAGTAAAGGTCCTTTCTCTTAATATTTCATTTACTCTGAATTTCTTGATTTAATGAGGTTGCAGATTTCATAAGGTTCAAAGCCGGTCATCTGGTCTGTGCTTGTCTGAACTTTAGCTGAATTTCCTTCAGTTCAAGCCAAGAAGATAAGTTCCAGAGCTGATATCACAATTGGCAATAATTGGTGATGGATTTGCTGGGTCATGAAGGAGAAAAGCAAGAAGAAGCAAGGAACTCAAGCATCTGCTTCTGCAGAGATATTTATGAGTAGAAATTTCCAGGCCTTTGACTATGCTATAATCAACCCTTCCTAAAATACTTGTTTCCATAAGAAGTTAAGCTGTGTCCGTTGTTGACATGATGGAGGGGCAGAGGTACTGTTCTCTGCAAGACAGAAGGGAGATGAACATAGTATAACTGAACCTTGCAGGCAATACAGTGGCTTAATTGTATTTAAACACAAAGAAACTGAGGGTTCTTGTTCCCACATGAGAAAGCAGCCTCTTCACCTTCCTGGTGGGCTTCCGCAAACCATTGTCCTGTGGTTGCTTTGTCTTTCCATGGTTATACAGCATTCACCACCACCACACTCCAGTTGGTCCCAATGTGGTGGGATGGGAGGGTGTCAGTGCTCCCAAACAGCTGTGGGACCCTGTCAATTCCCAGCACTCCCAGGGCAGTGCTGCCACTCACAGCAGCCTCTGCCCTGCCTTGAGAGGGGCCAGTTGGCCCACCATGACTATAAAGTCTTTCCAGTGCTTCTCCTTTAGTGCTGCTATAATGAAAGTGAGCTCAATTTAAGAAAGTATACTAAATTTCTTAAATTGTGAAATTTTATTGTGGGCCATGATTAAATCATTTTCAAGCATCACTGAGTCATGCAGAACTTTGTTTTTCAGTTTAATGATGGAAATTGGTAACCAAAGTCAGTTTTATATCCAGACCACATGTTGCAATAATCATAAGTAAAGAAAACCCTCCAAGCCTTTACAATGTAAAATTACGTTTGCAAAGCATTATTATTATATATCTTGTTTCAAGTGGGGTAAAATGGTTTTTCTGGAGAGTAACACAACTTCAAAATCTTCCATTCACATTTATTTCTGATAAAGCAGAGTCCAGGGAACTATGAAAGAGCAGATGTTGTCCAAATGGGACTAATTTACCCAGACTGTTATTTTTTTATGTTATTAAAATATAATGAATGCAAATGCAGCATTTAAAATTGGTCATGCCTAAGGCCATATCTTTTGCTGAACTTATATTAAGAATTTTAAAGGTATAGCAGTCTACAAAATGTAGGGTTAATTTCCCAAGCCCTCTGAGCACTGGAGTTGCTACTTTAGTCAGGCAGGTTTTGGTTTTGTAGTTACTGCTTTTACAAGTACAGCATTTGTGGCCAGCACTTTCAGTTGCTCTCAACTTCACCTCTAAGCATGAGGCCTGTAGCATTCTGGGCTGTCCAAACATCTGTAATTTTAGTTGTGGTATTTCATAGTCTGGGTTTTCACCTTATTTCTTCAGTCTGTATAAAGAATAATAGTCATGGTTTGTCTGCGGAGATATTACTTTTTTTTTGACATTGAAACTCCTCTTTGCCACTTTTGTCTAAATTTTTCATGGGGAAGAAAACATTTCCTGAGTAGTTTCTGCTACCAGGGTTATCAAAATGTTCAAAGTCCATGGAAGGGCTGTGCTTGCAGTGTGCTTTAATGCCACTCAGGGACATTTGATCCAGCTTACACATTGGACGCACCAGACTATAACTATGTAGGTTACTACCTTACATTTTCCTGAAGAATTTATCAACCACTAGAGTGCATCTTGTGAGCTGACAGCTACTGCAGAGAAGGGAACAAGGGAAAGCCAAGGCTGCTGGTCAGGGAGGCTAAAGGATGTATCGGAAACATCTTCAGTTTGCATCTACAATATTCATCACACCTATGCATGGCTGTCTGCATCCTTAATGCATGTGCTTGTTCCTTCTGCTTATGCCATACCCCCCATTGCCACCCTATCCACAATTCCCACTCATCTAGAGGATCATAATTGTCATGGGATGGGAACAAAGTGCAGAGTGGCCACAGCAGTAAGAAGTAAAAATGAAAGATGGGGTTTGATGGGCTGATGAGACTGTGGTGGCAGGGAAAGGAGAAATGGAAACCATGGGACCTCTGTCACCCCAAGGAAATCCTGTCCACTGTAGCTATGGAGTTTCATGTCTCTATCGTTGAATTAGCAAGGCCATAAGGCCCTTGGAGGAAGCATGAAAACTGCGCATTTTATGTTGCATTAGACATCTGACCTAATTACACAGAATTACCCTGTGTCTGGGAAGTGCCTGCATCTCTCTGTTGACTCTATAAGGAATGTGATGTTGACCCTCTGAATCGTACCTAAGTAAGATGTCCAAATTTGATGGTGTGAATAACAACTTTGCACAGTTTAGTACTCACAGGAGGCGTGTTTTGGTAGTAGTCATGTTTGCTGTTCCCAGCTGAATAAGCATTACTCTTGGATTTGACATTGTTGTGAGAAGACTTAGAGTTTATAATTTCAGTATCTCTTTCCACAAATGCTGTGCAGTTTACTTAGCATTCCAACTGGTTCACTCGCTGTCTTGGCCAGTAATACTTGCATAGCCAGAGTTTGAAAAAGGCATCTTTTTAGGCCGCTACCTTGCACACCAAGAGTTCAGTTTTGAAAAGTGATTAATGGTGGCTAATGTCCCCATTTTTGATTCCCAGTTTGAGATGCTGAAAGGCCATCTGGCTGTCAGGGAGATTTGGTGTTCCCCAGAGTCAGGGCTCCGTTACAATATCTAAGGATGAATATCCCAAATTACTACTCACTTTTGAGCTTTTTGTTCTTTCTGAACTCTGGTTATAAAAGATGAGAGATGCTCTTAGCCTAGCAGTCTGCTGTAGGATGAAACAATTCCAGAGGTCATTTGTGGTCAGTCTTTTGCTCTGCAACTGTGTTGCTTTCAGTCTCAGCCTGATCAATGGATTTATGGACCAAACTTATCTCTGAGATGACAAACAGTGTCAGATAAAACATTCTGAAAGTTGCAGAAGGAATAACTTATCTGTGGATTATTTAGTAAATGGAAATGTAAATGAGTGAAAACATGGAGAAAGAAAGTGCTCTTTCAGAGTGGAAACAAAAAGCCACTACTGAGTAACAGGATTCAAAGTGAAATGTTTCTTGTTTACTCAAAAAGCATTGCTCGTGGCTTTTCCCTGTTCTGGATTGATTAATTAGATTGGCATCTATTTCTTTAGCTAGCAGTAAGGGTGCAGTTCTTGTGTTCCACCCTTTGCTCTCTTGCTGGTTAAATCATAGAAGCATAAGGCAAAAAATCATTCTTGCCTACCCTACATATGTTGCAGCTGTTTTTCTAGTGTTCTTTATCGTCTGTATCTCGTATGGCCTGTATTTGTTTCCTGTGGGAGCTAAAAAAGAATAAAAAATAAAAAAATAAAAAAAAGAGGCTGTAAAAGCCCAGTGCTAAATTCTTTCAGAACCACTTAATGCATAAAGAGCATCCTGCAAGATTCCAGTTGGGCACCCTCAAAATAGAGAGCAATGCACATGCTACCTTTCTCTTCATCATGCTGTGTTGCTGCAGCTGAAACAAAAGAGCTCACTGAAGCCACTTTTGCACTTTCAAAGTATTCATCAGGAGGAAGACTGCTTTGATATTGAATTTGAGAGCTGCAAATGGTCTTAAAATAAATCCTTCCTGCTGTTATGTGCATTGCTTTGTGTTACTGTATGACTACTGAGTCAAGTTTGCGAGTGCAGGTAGGTTTCTTGGTCACGCTAACTGGAAAACTTAAGTAGCATATCTCCGTTCATCCTCTTTAAATGAAAGAGATGCACTAATATGGAGCAAAGCCTGTTACATGTGCTCTAGGAACTTACAGGAATAGAGGCCTTAGAAAAGTAGGCAGATAGGAGACAAAGGGAGAGAGGGGGATAGGCACGCAGGCAGGCAGACATTAGAAAATCCATCCTTGACCTTCATATGCCAAAGAAATTATTTTTGTTTGAGGTGGGGAAAGTCATTCCCTTAAGAGAAAACAGAGGAGGGGAGAGAGGTAATAAGGAAATGAGTCAGACGCAAAGAATTGTTGGCAAATACAGGCACTTCCTAGTAAAGGAGGACAGTTTTCAGCTGATCTAATGTAAAAAACCACAGATAATATGTGCCTGGTTTTTATTTAGTCCCCCTTGTAGCTAGAAATATTTGAGTTTAATAAATAGGGAAAAGGTGAGAAGCAAGACCCTTGTCTATTTCGTCACTGCTTCCTCCCATCACCCAGAGAAGCAAGTTGAAGGCCTGAATCAGTGTTTTTCTTTGGTTTTAGCCTTTTTCTTTTTTTCTTTTTCCTCCCCATATAGGACCTTTGAGAAGTGGTTCCACTGTAAGCTTTTAAAAAGAGGTAAATCATGGTTTCTTAGCAGGGATGTTTCTAATCAGATTGAGTTAACTTGTGCAACTGTATAATTATAATGATGATAACTGATATTTTATTTTAGATTTTATTAACAGAGGAACCCTGAAGTACTCTAGATTTACTGATATGTCCCTGTGGTCCTCCTTACTACACAGACTGGTGAGCCTGAAACAGCCACAGAGTCCTTCCCAATCCTTCCTAGCTCTCAAATTAATTACAGTCTGAGGGATTGGCTGGAGATCTACCCAGATCCTAAACATTGCAACCTAACCAATATAAGATCTATCAAAGCATAAATCCTGTGGCTTATCACCATTGCTAAATCAAAGTTGTAGATATTAACAGCAGAAACATTGAGGGCAGCAGTAACTCAGTAGAAGCAGCCACAGTCAAAAATGAAAGATAAGGTTTTTCTGCTTGCTTGGAAACAAACTGTGAGGGAAAGACAGGAGATTATGTACTCACAGGAGTATAAAAATGCAGCCAAGGATAGCCAAAGCTAAGCAAATGAGGGATATGGGTAGAAAATATGTAGTTTGTGAAAGAAGGTGAATTGCAAAAACGTTGGTTAATTGGTTAATGTGTCGGTGTTAGCCTTCGTTGCTGTCAGGATCTTCAGCCAGTAATGCTTGTCAAAGTCCCATGTTTTGCTGTGAGGTACTGTATAAATTCACTGTTCTGACTTAAGACTGAATTTACTCTTCTGATTAGTCTAGGAAATCAGAAACTGGGATGGCACATGTGTATCTTGACCCGCAAGGTACAGAGGTGCCATACACCTGGAAGGCAGAGCTCTTTCTCTGACAATGTCACTGGGATTTAAACAACTGTGCAATGAGCTGGTTTTTATTAACCCCATTATCCATAAGGCAATCACGGCATTCCCTGATGATACGGGAGGGGATTACGTCCTTACTAATTATAATGTATGCATATACATATTTGATCTTCAGTAGAATTTTATCTGTAGCAGCTCCTCCAAAATAGTTCTTTGGATTACAGACATAGACCATTGGAGACAGGTGTGGTTTTTTATTTATAGAGTTATGGAAGATAATTTTCTGTTATGCTTACAGCACAGTAAAGCCACTGTATTGGCTGTTCTGGGGGAGCAAAGAGAGCTGAAAACTATGCAGGAAGAAAAAAATCCCTTGATCTTTTTCCCTGATAAACCTCTTGTTTCAGTGTTTATAACTGGCTAATGAGAGACATTTTTATCGCACCTCATGGTTAAAACACTGTCATTATGGTGAATGAGCATAGTGACATTCCTTTATTATTTATGGTATTGTCATGGGTGTTCCAATATGCTTTTCTTCCAGGAAGCAACATTTCTGCCTGGGATTAAAAAAGCATAGGTCCTCAGTGTTGTTTTGGATGTCAGATAGAGTGAAGGGAAATCCAGCTGAACAGCAACATCCTTTATATTGCTAAGATCCATCTAAATTTTAATAACCCTGTAACAATGTCTACACCAGACTCTACATTCTGTGTACATCACAGCTAATGGCACATATGTGAGCTAATGGCACAGAGACATCCCCACTAGAGAAAACTCACAGCAAACATTGAGCTCGACTGTAATTTAACACAGGAAAACTCAGTATGTCAGCTTATCCTGGCTGCTAAGAGTCAGCCCAAAAAGCCTCAATATCAGAAACAAAATTTAGTGAGAAGTCAGCATCGGTATTGTTCAAAATGCATATTTTGCATAGCAAACATGTTTCAAAATGGAAATCAGCTCTTAAAGCATTTTCAAATATATGGATATGACAACTCAGGTCCGTGTTTTCTGTGAGTTACAACATAATTATTCTGCTTGGCTTTTTTTTTCCATTCTGTGATCGCTATAAAATTTGGCAACTAAACCTTCTAAAGAAATTACCTCAGGCACAACTAGTTAATTGACTCATTTATTGGTTGCCTGAAAGTATGCAGCATTAGCAACTCCTCCCATTCATTCCTTTTTGTCTCTGACAGAATATACAATGAAACATCACTGGATGAACTACCAGACATTCATTCCACTCCATTGTCTTTTTAAGCTCCTTCTCTTGCAAAAAAAAGTACTGAAGCAGATGACTGCCACCAGCATAAATACTGGTTCAGCCTGTACAAGTAAACACACTGATAGGACTCCAGCAAACCTGTGACACAGGTAGCAGTCTCCTGAGAAGAAACAAATATCCCTACAAATGTTAAAACCTCCTTAGGAATGCTCTATCCATCTTAATTATTTCAGATCCTTTCCAAGGCATTTCAGAGAGCAAAGAGAAAACAACAACAGCAACAGAAAACTCACTACAGGCTGCAGTGTGCTCCTTCCAACTTTTTATAATCTGTCATCACCTGGGTTATTCCTTGAGCTACCATCTAAAATCACTCTGTAGATGGAGATAATATTGATGTTAACAGGACTTCTGAAAAAAGATGAAGGATACTAATGTTGATATTTTCCTGTAAAGCTTCTGCTTGAATTTTGATTTACCAAAACTACCCAAGGCTTTAAAAAATAATCACATGAATATTTGACCTCTAAAGGAATCAATAGGCAAAATATTTCTGTAACCAGATACATTGGAGAAAAGATATCAACCAGCTTATGCACTGTCAGCATAGGTGCACATTGACTAGAGTTTTATCACAGATCAGCATTTGAGAGACAGTTTTGTTTTCAGCCATATTTGTATAAACCTACTGAAGACAGTAAAGTTAATAAAAAATTTGGCAAAAGCTGCATTTGGCCCACATATTCACTAAGCATCACAGGATTTTTGCTTTTCTTTGTTTGACATTGCTGAATTTAAGGATATACTTTCAATCTTTCAAAGAACAATTACACTGTCAACATCTAAATTGTAAGTTGTTGAAATACGTGCACTACTGTTCCATTTTCACTGAGGGTTTGTGTCTCCACAAAGGCACACAGCTAACCTGATACAACACTCACATAGAATAATCTTAACTCTTGCAGCTGAAGTCTGGTGAATCAGCTCCATTGTGTGGAAGAATAGGACTTGATTGGCAGGCATCACAGTGAACTGCAGGTGCTTGTTTTGTCCTCACTGTTTTTTTCTTAAGCTATGGTAATTGGTCGCGGTCAGAGATAGATGAGTGGGCTAGGTAGACCATTGTAGCATTCCTGTGAACACCTTGCCATAACAAGCACCCTCATGAGGAATTAGGCTGAAAGAAGTATGACCCTCATTCTCATCCAGAAGCCATATCAGGCTTGTATGGCCATGTTTTTCAGGGTAAGCGGTGACTGCTTTGGAACAGAAAGCATTACTGTTAAAAATCTGCTTATACAAGCAAGGGAGACAGCCAATCAGATATGTGGCATTTCCATAGGATTCTGGCTTTAGGGCTACCTGTCAAATGGATCATTCATGAGTCAGGTTCTGCTAAAAGCACAGGAAAGCCTAAGGAGAAAACTGGGGATATGAGCTGGCATTCCTCATGTTAGTGTCCCTACTTCTTGCCATGAGCTTCACAAAGTGAAAAAGAGCAAACATTCAACCAAAGGTAGGAGTCCTGCCTGAGTAGTTTCCCTGGAATCTCTGTCAGTGTAGGACTCTTTCCCCAGAGATCATGGTGGCAGAATGCAATGTTACCCTACATGCTTGAGATCCTTCATTGGCTGGCATTTGTTTTGCAAGATGGCAAAGGAAGCTACATGACCCATAGGGCATACCCTTGTAGCTGCTCTCTCTTCCACTTCAGCTCTTCTCTCATGCCAAACAGAAAGAGGCAGGAGTCAAAGGCATGTGCATCTGCCTGTTCAGCTGGCAGTCTTTTACAAATGGTAAGTTGTTAAATTTTGGTAGATAGTAGAACAACTAAAGACCAAAAGAAAAAGCACTTCATGGAAGAGCAAGAATCCTTTTTTTTTTTTTTTTTCCCAAAAAGGGGAGAAAGTAAGAGGGTACATAGACAATGAAAAGAACATGAAAAGGAGCATAATGAGAAACAGGAGAAGGCTGATATGGTTGGAAGAAAGAAGACAGAGCAGGCAAGAAAAAGCACCACTGCAATATCCTGCTGAAACTGAGATAAAGTAAAATCATTATCTCAGTTCTGCTTTTATTCTCGTGCTTGATTCTTGATATAACAATGTGTTCACAAAAAATGCCTTCTAAACTGCAGGTAGGAAGGTGTCAAATTTGTTCTTCCTAGTTAAGGTCTTAAAAACTCAATGTCACAATCTGAAGGCACCTTCTTCATACTGCTACTACTTAATGAATGTGCTGTTTCAGAGCAAGCTAAATGTAGAAACATTTGGAAAAATTAAAAATGAACAGCTTTAATTTTTCTGCCACTGCCCAAAAAATATTTTAAAGCATGTACAGGTGGTTTTGAGTGTTTCACATTTAGGTTAATGAAAGACATTATTTAAAAGATGAAAGTCATTTTAAGCTTTATCTCAACAAGAAGCCAAACTTCTACTGATGTTTTCTTTCTTTTCTTGAGATACCTGGCTGTACCCCATTTCCTTTGCATTTTGGTCTTTTTTTTTGGTTTGTATTACACCTTTTTCCAGTAGTGCAGACTGAAATACTAGCCAAGAACAAGCTTTGATATGAAGGTTTTCTGTGATTGGGACATCAACAAACCAAAGACTTTCAAATTAGACTCCATAGAAAAAAGGCTGCACTGTTGACATGTTGTTGCAAGCATTTCTTGCAAACTTCATCGCAGCAAAGGAGGCAAGTTGGCAATAGCCAACTGAGCAAGGGCCTCATGCCATTAAGCTGAACAATTGGAGACTTTGTCTCTTTTACTTAAAGCTGCAGAATGTTTTGATGTTTGGCAATATTGTACTGATTCACATGGGTGAGAACAGGGAGGTGCAAGGAACGAGACCCAGCATTTACCGTGTGTGTGACAGGACAGAACAGGGAGGTGCAAGGAACGAGACCCAGCATTTACTGTGTGTGTTACAGGACAGAACAGGGAGGTGCAAGGAACGAGACCCAGCATTTACCGTGTGTGTTAGAGGACAGGCTGACAGCTTTCTGAGCCACCTCAGTCTTTCTGAGGTGTGTGAATGAGATTATGCACACAATAAGGTGATGCCTCATTTCCAGGTTTTTATGTGCTAGCTGCAGTACCAAACTGGGAAGATCTGATTTTCTAGCATGACACAGGCAATGCTCCACTGGTGTGAGAAAGACACAGTTGTAATGCTTTCAGCACAGATAGGATGATTTATCTTAGCTCCAGAAAGTCTTACATGGTGAACTCACATTTGCATTGTTGCTGAAAAGAACGAACCATGTGAAGAATTTTTTGGGGGGTTTTGTGTCCCCACAACCATAATTTTAAGCAGCTGTTCATGAGAAGGAGGGTGCTATTCCAAGAATAATCTGTGATTTCTGGACAACGTCTGAGCATACAATTTCTTAACAGGAAATAAGTTCAAGACACAAGTTATCACTGGCAGACCTCATCTATATGCAGAGAAAATATCACCTACAGCTTTCCTGAGATTGGCCCATGCTCAACATGTCTTCACTGATTACATGTGTTGCCTGCAGCTGCGTTTTGATTGCACGCACTGTATCCCCAAGCTCTCTTCCAGGAGATGGTTACACAGAACTTGCTGTTCCATAGAAGACTCCTTTTAACAAGAAGTCTGTCTTCTCCACTGTATCTGTCATACCAGACATAAATCAGTGTCAATATACCACTCTAAAAATAGTCTGGGCCTGCTCTACCTTCAGGCAGCCTAAGGGAGACGGCACACATTGCCTCTGTCCCAAGACTTGGAGAGAGACAGGTGCTTCTTCAGTACTGCCGGATATATGAACATTTGTCAACTGAAAAAGAAGAACGAGTTTCATGAAGAGGCAAGACCTTCCTGTATTTGACTCTGGGAGGTTTTTTTCCTTTTCCTTTTTGGCTCTGGGTATCTTATCAGTGGCTCTTTATGCCCTCCTAGTCTAACTAATTGACTCTTTTCTCTTGTGATGCTTTTGCAATTGAATTGTCATAAATTATACCCTGCTGTTCAGGAATGCGTCAAACATTGTTTTAACTTGTCCAATGCAAAGAATTGAGAACTGGAGCCGGAATCATAAAATAACATAGAATTTTGCTGGTATTAAACTGACATTTAATAATTCTGCTGTTACTTACATCTGCATAAATCCAGCATGACTCCATTGGCCTCAAGTACTTTCTCAGCCTTTACACCAGTATGAGTGATGGCAGATTTTAACTCTTCATTCCTGTGGTGAGATAGGTGGACTACAGGCCAAGATATACAGACTGCACTGGGAAAGCAATGAGTAAGACTGCACAGTAATTTCAAGAAACTAAATTAAAAACACTGATGATTGCCTGAGGAAGTATTCTTGAAAAGTGGTGGCCAAGAAGTACCCCTTGGCCTAGTACCTAGTGTTGCAATGAAACTCTCCCATGGATAAACACAGAAGTTCTTAGCATATATTCTTTTAAACTCAGTAAATAATTATTCCTTCTACTGACAGGACTCAGATAGTATGAACAAGCTGCCAGGCTAAGACCAGACTTTTCCCAAGACAGCAATTGTCTTCCCTATCACTGTGAGTCAATCTGGTCGCTGAACTGCTCCAGGCTCCTCTTCTTGCAGCAGACTGGCCCACTGCGCCAAATTATGTGTCGAGGTTTTGGCAGTACAACCTATTTCCCACAGAAGAGCAAAGGAGAAGTGCAGTCTTCATTTAAGTTACTGACTGAACTGTAACCATTGAGCTCTTTTATACAGGATGGAAAAGCTCATGTTTCAGTTGATACTTTACATGGCGACTTTTTTTCCATTATTGCGGCCACATACCACTGCAGTTGTACAGATTAAAAACAATGCTATAATCCTCCACAGGCCCTTGACAGCACTGTCCACGCATCCTATCAGCACATGCGTTTTACTCAGCTGTTTCAGAATTTGATTTGTAAAAAAAATCCTAGAAAGCAGATTTGATGTTTTGTACCATTTTACCTGCAACAGGTAGGTGCATTCAATTCTCTTCTTGCACCTGTTTAAAATCCTGGTCATGAATCTACAATTGAACCATAAAGAAGCAAGGAGGGTCAAAATCTGTTTTGTTTCCCTCTAAAATGCCAATAAAAGTGTTAGGTTATCAGCAGCTCATTAAAGACCACAGAGGCTTAGCTGAGGGGATTGAACTTCAAAATTTAGTTACTAAAGCTGAGGAATGACTGTTGTTTTATACACTCATTGGAGATTTATTATAAAGACTCCCTTTAAATGAAAATTGGACAGGTTTCTGCCTCTGGTTATATCCCAGCATCATGGCAGATGTTCTTGGTGGCAGGTGTTAGAAGTCAGGTAACAGCTAGGGAAACCCAAGCACAAGATGCATGGTTACTGTGTACTGAGCCCTCTTCTCAGCATGGACCTAAAAGGGCAGAAAGTCTTGGTGCCACTGGTTTAGAAGTGGCACTCTTGCAGCTCTTGTTCTGGTGCCTTTAGTTCATGTTCCTTCACTTTAATTTAGGACATGTGGAAAAGTGCACATGTACCTTTGACATATCTGATACAAATTTTGATTGAGAGTGAGGGTTTGCTTTGAAGCAAGAAGGAAAAATTCTACCAGCTTCTATGCATTTCCAGGCTAAATTTGGTCCGCCCAGATTTGCAGCGCTGACTGTATGATACAATTGGTTTTTTTTGAAGGCTTTTAATTTTGTCTTGTGTCATAGTCAAGTCTGTGTTTCTATTTACTGGGTCTAATTTAGGAAGATCCTCTGGTTTTCTGTCCGTTTCACATACATCTTGGAAAATAACTGAAAACAGGCATGATTCATGCAACAAAAAGTTCTAAATAAGGAAAAGACAGATAGGTGCTTTTGGAACTTTTAAATGAAAACCTGATACAGGAAGAAGAAATGAGTCTAACAAATAAGCTTCCTATGTGTTGAAAGATCAAATGGAATCAAAAGTTGAGCAGTTAATATAACACATATTTACTGTCTATGCTGCAGAACAACAGCATTCTCTTTGCAAGCAGAACAATCAGAAGGAGACTGCAAAACTTATCACTTGATGCTTCATAGTTTATTCTCCATTGTCTACATGCATATGTAGCCAAATCTTTAAGTCTTGACCACTATTATACTCAGTCCCTGTCAAGACAAAGTTGACATTATCCCTATGTTGTTGCTATTGCTAGAGCACAAAAAAATTAAAAGTGGTGTTTCCACAACTACTGTTTCTCAGTAGTGTCTGGGAATTTTATGGCCTTTTGAAAGAATTCAACATCTTGTTCAGAGCAAAGTTCAAAAGACAGCCACACACCTAAATCACTTCTACTACTTTGAAAACACTACTTTAGAGTAGCAAAACTGAAGTCACGGGAGCCTGGCCGGAGAGAAGCAAGGTTGCAGGTGGGGGTCCTATAGAAGGTATTTCGTTTACGAGCCAAAGTGAGATTCCTGTGACTGCCAACCTGCCACATGTCCCAGCTTGTGTCTGACAGCTGTGCAGTGTGATGTGTCATGTATCATCGGCTGAGATCTTGGAGTGACAGCTGCGCTGACAGTCCTGCTGGCAGTGCTTGGGGCGGGTGCATGTCATTCCCCTCTAAGAGCAGAGTTGGCTGTGCAGCATGGTCAATCGTTGAAACTTGCTCTGGTTGGTAAATAGAGCAGGAGAGAATTGAAAGATTCACAGAGAGAAGGTGTTTAGCAATGTTCCTGCTCTGTTTTAATGAGCACTCTCTGAACACAGCAGATGTTATTCCAGCAGATCCTAAGCTTCTTGCAATTCCATGCACAGTGCCAGGCCTTACTAGAAGAAAATATGAATTCCCATACCATGTTCTCTGTTTCTGCAGATCTAGCTGGTTGGTGGAATAGTCACTTATTTTCAATTTATTTGAATTTATTAGTTATCAAAACTCACCTTTTGATATTTGTAAATAAGTTAGCACAGCATTTTCACTGTAGGAATTAACTGAGTACCTAATTACAATGATTCTCTCATGACCTAATTAAAATATTGAAATACGGTATTTGACCTCCATGTATGTCTGCATTAACAGTTTAAAAAAACCCAAACCAATCAAAACCAAAGCATCAGAATCACACATGGGTTTATGTGTTGGCAAAAAGGCATGAGCAAACTTGCATATGTCCTACTGTAAAGGTATTTTCTGTGAATTGGGCCATAAGATTGCAATTCTAAGCAGCCACACAATTAATTCTTCAGTTATGCAGTCCAATTAGGACAAATGCTTCCTTTCTAGTTTAATTAGAGATGGGTAAGCTTGTTTGAGCTTATTTGTATAAAATATGTGCTCATTAAACCAGGCCTGGATTTTGTTCAGCTTGTTAGAAATGTTGTGAAAAAAAGCAGCTTTCTCACACTGCCTCTGGCCTTTTTAACCCTTTAAAGACCACAAGTCTGACAGTCTATCAGTTATCCTCAAAGTACAGTGCACTTGCTCAGCCAGAAAAATTAAAAGGGCGATTGTGCTACAGTTGGTATATTTGTAAACTTCACGGTGCCATGGAGATAAATATCTTCCATCATCAGATATCACTCATTGCAACATCCCTCCCCGTGGGCTAATGCAACCAGTGATGGGTTTGTAGGCTTCGCTAATCTTCTCAGAGTTCACTGGCAGCAGAATGAAATGAGGCTGACACACAACCTGTCTTTGTTGAGAAAAGAGCAGGGGATCCATGAAACAGTGTATGAATGTATCTGCAGGGAATGAAGCAGAAAGATTTACATGGAAGCCCCACAGTATAAAACCACAAAGGGAATAAAGTCAGTTGAATTGTCCCAGGTAAAGACAACACCAACAGTTTGAGCAAACTGTCTTCTCCTTCTGTCCTCTTATGCGAATTACTTCTTTTGTGAGCTCATTTATTCAGCACAGAGTAGTTCACTTCTGTGGTGACAAAGCCTGCATCAATCTCATGCTTAAAAAAGCCCTGAAGTATGATATCATTTATTCAACCTATACCTACAGGGAATTGAACCCTCTGTGCCTGTGATCAGGGCAGATTTTCTTCTCACATGCTCTTCCAGCTTCAGGTCCTTGAAGTGAGAGGGAGGAAAGACTGAGCCACCTTCCAGGCTACAAGTGGGCCCAGAGAAATGAAACCTTACAGGAGTATCAGGCATGGCTGAAAGCACTCCACCCTTGGCAGAAGCTGTGGTGCGGGGCAATGCCAGAGTAGGAAATGTCCAGATGGCTAGAAAAAGCATGAGGGCAGGCTGTCAAAGATTAAAGTCTAATTTATCCCTCCTGGGGCCGCTTACTCCCCCACACTGTCAGCAAAATCGACAAATGCAAACCACAGGCGCACACAAAGTGGGAGATGGCAGCCTCAGCCAAGCAAGCTATGGGGAACGGCAGGGTTATCTTACAAATGCAAATCCATCCCTTTTCTCCTGCACGTGAGGGGGATTAAGCATGCAATGAGTGTTCATTCAAATGTGTGCACAAACACAGCCATCGCCCTTTGAAATCCTGGCTCTGAATGCCTCTAGTTTCTGCTGCAATGCTCGGAGCCTGGGTTTGAGAGTCAGTGAAGAAGGAGGAAGCTTAAGTGTGGTTCCCAGGTCTCCAGGTGATTTCCACAGGGCAGGAAAAAGCTCATAGACTAAGTGAAGCTCAGATTTGGGGTTTGGAACCTATTGTTTGATAAGCAAAAGAAAACAGGCACTGTTCTGGGGTCCTGTCTGTCTTGGCCCATCAGCTGCCTGCAGCCACTTGCAGGTTGACAAAACCTCTGAACTGGAGAGAAAATGTGGTGTATGTACAAGATATTGTTCTAGGTTGTACATGTGGGACCACATCCAAAGTCTACTGAACTTAACGGGAAACTGGACTTTGGAGACCGTGGGGTAGTATAGCAATGGCACACAATGGTCCCACGGGCAAAGTTTTGTGCTGAGCTTCTTACTGCCTCAACACACACAGTCTCAGGATTGTCCTGTGGGCAATATTTGGTGTGAAATAAAGGCACTGTAATGAAAAATATAATCCTGCAGATTTATAATGACATCATGGTACTTACGATCTTGTATTTTCACAGGTGTCATGTCGTCACCTCCTAGTCTGAACAGTTGCTTCAGTACAGCTAAATGGCAAGAGGTGGAGGGGAAATGCTGGGTTTGAGCTGAGACCTACTGGGACCTGTCATGTTGTATGAAAACCATAACCAAATGGAGACCTTTTTGCAGCCATGCGTCAGAGGGAAATAACAACAGAATCCCTTGTGAAGGATATGCTGGTTCCAAGATACCTTCAGCTTTCAGAGGAAGATGTCTTAAACAACCAGACAAAATGCAAAGGGAGGACCTTCATAATTAGTGACCCAAAGAGCTAGTGCAGATCTATTTCCTCTTCTCTGTCTCACTCGATTGACAGACAGCTTGTAGCAAATGGAAACACTGAAGGAAATATATGGACTATGATGTAAGGAGTGGAGGGTCTCCTTGTCAGTCCCACAAGGGGAAGCTCTTCTGGAAGAAAACAGTACGATGTTTTCTCTTACTTTTGCAAGTGAATGATGCTTCCTCACAAAGAATATTTTTACTACTCTGTTTTTCTGCTGCGGGAGCAGATAGAATAAAAGGGAGTCACTTTACCACTGCTATATTTGTCCCTGAAAGTGGTAAAAGCTTCAATTACTTTGTAACTTGTTAATAAATATGTAGGCAAAAAATGGTGGAAATGTAACAGTGGAGACATGTCTGTTGGTACCAAAGAGATTTCAGGGGCTTTTATTTTTCAGACAGGTACAGATAGTGTTGGTCTGGCCATGATGGCTAAAAATAAGCCAAATTACTTTCAGCTTAGGTTCCCTCAACTTCAGTTTCTGACTAACGTCTTAAGTGGATTGTGGCAATTTTATTTCAGAACCGGAACAAGGCATCAGAGAAGTGACTGACCTAACTCCCTGCTCTCATGCTCCTTTTCCTTTATTTTAATTAAAATTTTACTTTAGCAGATGTTATCCCCAGAACAGCCAGGTAGAAAACATGAAAAACTGTTACTTCTGTATTTCACGTGGTATAAGTTACTTATCTGTATCAATGGTAGTTTCTGATGTTACACAGAAGAGAGGAAACAGAGTGCTCGCTGACAGCATAACTTTAAGGCAAACCATGCTATGGCTAAAAGCTTTTCAATAAACTATTTCAAATAATTCAATGACATGTAAATATTCTTAAGAACTAGGCAATATATATTTCTGACCTTGATTTTAAAATATTTTTGATGAACTGAAGCCCCTGGGTTCTCTGCAACGAAATGTGCTCTTAGTTTTTTGGCCCAACCATATTTCAGTGAATTGGCAAAGAGATGACACAGTTATTCCAGTTAACACTTGTCTAAATATGCTAAATTTACCACAAGCAATTGCCCTGGGGGTTAAAAATTCTTTGAGTGCTCACACAACCCAGGAAGAGGGAACAACTGCCCTGTCACTATGCTGAGCACTTGGAACAGGAGCTACACTTTGTGTGAAGTTAATGAACATTTAAATTGCTAGAGGTTAAAGATGGAAGGAGAGTGTGGATGATAGAGGCACCTCAGGAGTTTGGCTGACAGATAACAGGGAGGGCTCAGAGAGCTGTAATAAGCCAAGAAAAACTCCCAGTGAGAAATCTTGTGGAGTGTTGAATGTGCCTAGCTACACCTGCTGGAGTTGCTGCTTGTCTCGCTGCATCTGGGACTGAAAGGAACATTTTCTGTCAGGGACAGAGGGCACAGGCATCTCCTCATCATTCCTGTGGACCCAGAGCTATCAAACCGCTATGAGGATGTTAACAGGGTCCTGATACTTGCGGCTGAATCTGAGCTAGCACCAAGGGGATTTTCAGGTCCTGGTATTATAAAATCATAGAATGGTTTGAGTTGGAAGGAACCTTAACGGTCACCTAGTTCCAAACCCCTGCCATGGGCAGGGATATCTTCCACTAGATCAGGTTTCTCAAAGCCCCATCCAACTTGGCTATTGCTAGTTTCATGAGGCAGAGATTCAAGGAGAATGCACAGCACCTGACTTGGTAGCAGCAGCAGCATTGTCCCTCAGTGCAGATTGTTCATGAAACTAAACAGCCTTGGCATAAGATGGATAAGCCTTACATAGACTTAAAAAAGTGATAGAAGTGCATGACTGGAACTAATAGACACTTTTCATAGTGGAAGGAGTTCATCAAGGGACCCCAAAACAGTTTCTGATCCAGAAAAGTGAGTGGAAAGTATTAGAATCTGCTGATTATTATGAACAATTTCGGAGGTAACTAGCCTAATGGAACAGAAATTTAGGAGGTAAAAAGTCTGATTGAAGAGAGCCACAGGAAGACCTCACAGTACTACTACATAAAGCAAGAAAATGGTGGATGAAATTCAGTGTGGATAACTGTAAACTGGGATGTGCTGGAGAAAAATATTCCTGTTTCACTTACCGTGTGAGCACCTCTCATGTGGCTGTTTCCATATGGAAATATGATCTTTCTTTTCACAGAAAATAGATAAATAAATAGATAGACAGATAGACAGACAGACAGACAGACTCTTTAATAAAGTCAACCACTGTTCTATATGGGACAAAATGGCAAATCATATGCCAGGAATTATTTGGGAAAGAATAAATAACGCAGCAGAAAATGTCCTTATGCCACTATATAACCTTCATTTTCTCACAACTTGAATACAGTGTGGTCTCTCAAGGACATGGAAGAAATGGAAAAGGCAAAGAGAAAAATAGCAAGAATGATCAAATGCTTTTGTCCAATGACCAATTGAATAGACTAGATCTCTATGGGAAAGATGATTGAGATTGTTGGTAGCTGCTAATAAAGTAATCAGTGCAGTGGAAAAAAGTAAAAGGGAAAGAGTATTCACCATTTCCTCTAGCAAAGACCAGGGAACACCAAATGAAATGAAAGCAGGAAAATAAAAACCCAAAATACCTCTGCACTGAGTGTGCGGTTAAGCTGGGGCTCTCCACAGGGTGGGTGTTTAGTGTGCGTGTTGAGTATGCAGGGTTTCAAGAAAGAATCACACAAATTCAAAGAAAAATCCATCAGGGGCTACTGATTATGAAGGCCCAGGAAATTACTGATCTGCTGTATCGTTAGATGTTAGGGAAGTATTCAAGAGAAATACGCCTTTTTCCTCAACATCTGGCACTGGACACTGCTGGAGACAGAATGTTAGGCTAGGTCAGCCTTTGATTATGGTGGGGTTTTAAAGCTTTTATCCACCTTGCTGTTTATGATATACCACAAACTATCCATTTGGTTCTGCTATGACACAACTGCAAATGCTTTTACACTCTCACCACCATCACGATGATGCAGATAGCTGCTAACGCACAGTATTTACTTTTATCCTTGAACCTCAGTAGGGCAGTCTATTCACCAAACCAAGGTGACGTGCAATTAACTTGGATATACCAGGGTGTGTGCGGCAAGATTTTGGTAATGGGGGGGACTACAGGATGGCTTCTGTGAGAAGCTGCTAGAAGTTTTCCCTATGTCCTATGGAGCCAATACCAGATGGCTTGAAGAAGGCTATCTTGCCAGCGATGGTGGTAACATCTCTGTGATAACAATTTTAAGAAGAGAAAAAAGTTACTGTTCAACAGCAATTGCAGCTGAAGAAAGGAGTGAAAATGTGGGAAAAACAGGTCTGCAGATACCAGTGTCAACAAGGAAGGAGGAGGAGGTACTCCATAGATTCACCTGCAGCCCATGCTGCAGACTATGATGAGGCAGGCTGCAGCACATGGAGGGCCACAGTGGAGCAGATTCACCTGTGGCTCATGGAGGACCCCACACTGGAGAAGGGGAATACCTAAAGAAGGCTGTCACCCTGTAGGAAGTCTGCACTGGAACAGGCTTCTGGGAAGAACTGTGACCCCAAGGAGGACCCATGCTGAAGTTTCTTGTAAAGAACTGTATCCTGTGGGAAGAAATCACATTGCAGAAGTTCATGGAGGACTGTCTCCTGTTGAACGAACCCTGCACTGGAGCAGGGGAAGAGCGTGAGGAGTCCTCCCCCAAAGAAGAAGTAGCAGGAGAGACAGTGTGATGAACTGACCACAATCCCTATTCCCCATTCCCCTGCACCACTGGAGGGGAGGATGTTTTAAAGGTAAATACCTGCTTAAGAATTTTGCTGAAAAAGGAGAAAATTCAGTTAATGTTTCAATGCTTTGCTTAACACAACCTGTCACATTTGTTTTTCAACTGCAAGAAATCATACCACCATGTGATTAGAAATATGTATAGATGCTAATAATTCCTTCCCAATAGTTTTAATTAGTCCTCTCCTTGTTCCATGTTTCAACCAAGCTTTTTGCTTCTAATTAACAAGTGCTGACAGGGTTCTTTATAAAACCATTGTGTATATTTTTTTGATTTTGATTTTTTGCAGTCAGGTGCAGGCAAAGAATATGGCTCACTTTATGTAGCTGGATAATTCTTATCTAGCAAGATAATTTGTTGCTGAATTAGGGGAAATATTTCATCACAGGAAAAATCTCTATCCAAAGCAAAACTGGGGAAAAGATAATGGCAACTATGGGTACTCTGGATGAATGAAATGACACAGGCTTGCAAAGAGACATGACCATATTTCTAGACTGATCTATATTCACTTCAGGATATATTTCATCATCTTGTTTTCAGTACCAGTTTTAAGCCTTCTTCAAAGAGATGATTATTTTATGCAAAGGATCCAAAATAATGAAAAATGACTGTGAAGGAGGGAAATGTGCAGAATTACTGAGAAATTTCCTGATCCTAAATTCCACAACTTTGAAAGCACAGTTACTACTCTCCAGGAACTGAACTTTTTAAGGAGTTAAGACAGGAAAACCAATAACTATAGGCAGTTTGCCATGGGAAGATACGGCATCTTCTCTAGATAGGTGACAAATACTGCACAGAAAGCCAAAACCTCAGATTTCCCCCCATTGTCTCATGGGATAAGATGGCTGTACAAGGTTTCTCTGAAGCCTGTCTAGACAGGACAAATAACCCAGAAAAGCTTTTCTTCCAGGAAAATGAAAGTGTCTGGAGCCAAGTGACACAGTCCAGCCTGTGAAATGTTGTAACGCTAATTTCTTCTTCCTTTCATGATACCAAAACAAAAGTAGGCTTGTTTTTGGGTTTCTGGCTGTGAGGCAGAATGGATCTGCATGCTCTTTCAACATCTTCTGCATCTGTGCAATCTGATTTCCCCTCATGCTACTCGTAAGGGACAGGGGAGTGAAGTAATTCCAGTTTTGAAGAATTTATGTGAAACCCTGAGCAGGCTGCCTGAGCTCACAGGATAGCACACGGCTGGCAGCAGGGGGTCTCCTCATTTCCAGTTCTTGGCTTTCATCACAAAATCTTCTGCCAGGATCAGAGTTCAGACAGCCTCCAGGCACTTCTCTGGAGATCCAGTCAAACCTTCTCACGAACGCAAAGCAGCTGAAGGCAGCCCACATGTGTGAGACGGAGGAAGAAAGCAGGGATGAGATATTGAATTTCTCATTGTCATAAATGAATGACTGGAACCTTATGGACTACATTACAATAGCATTGACTATATCTCTATATAAGCACGGTATGCAAATCTTTTCCTTGCTTTGACCAGGGTAGAGCAGATCAGAGCCCTTGCAGGCTCAGCGTATTATCAAGACTCTTGTCAGACCTGAGACTATGACTCTGAAATGATACTAAAGGTGCTCACAGTGATGTGGCTTGGTCACAGATCTGAGCTCCCAGCTCTTTCTTCACTGTGTGGTCTCTGCAAAGCCATAGGGGTAGCTCCCAGCTCTTCCATTGGCCTTGCAAAACCCATCATCCTTTAGCTGTCATGCTTATACTCTGTCGCACATCTGTGAAACACAGTGCCATTCCATGTGAATATTGCCCCTCCTTCCTGGTATGCAATTGTCTCTTTTGCCCTGTCTCTTCCATCATTTCAGCCCTGAGCCCTGCCTCTGGCTTCCCACCCAAACTCTCTTCTTTGCCACTTAAAACCTGTGGTGCAGTGTATTTCAGGAGGAGCTTCTGACCTTGGGCATGAAACAAAGTCACGCAAAATAACTGCAGCCTCCTCAATCAAATTTCGAACACGTTATGGCTGTGTCTTCTCGTCTGATTTTTTCTGCAGCTTTGGAAAAGCCAAAGATATGAGCTGAACATCTGCTCCTTCTTGCTATTTTTTTTCTCTTATTATTATGTTTTGCTTTATTGGCTGGTGCAGTGAAAGGCTGCTGAAGTGCCTGTTTGGTTTGACCCAACGTCTCTGACAGATGTTTTCCAATTGTGAAAGAATCTGACCCTTGCAAAAATCAAGGAGTTTTTAATGTTGTGCCCAAACACTGGAAACAGCAGCATAGTTTAGTAGTGATTTTAATTTTTTAAAAGGTAAATTTCTAGCTGGGATAAATAGCACTTGTATTTGTTCTTGTTTTGTTTAAATTAAAAACCAGTTCTATTGGTTGTTCTTAGTCCATTTGCCTTCTAGCATTGTTCTGAGTATCTTTGAAGTCATAAAATGAGACATGACAATTAATGGCAGAAAAGTGGTTAGTAGAAGCAGGGTACCAGAAACCCACTAACTCACTAATCAGTTATTAAAATGATTTTGTCAGACCATAAATTGCAGCTCTTGCACTTCCCTACAAACAAACAGACTTCCCTACTCTGACACTGAGGGCTGACATCTGGGATTTGTTTGAAACGTCACAAAATGGGTTACACATATCATTTCCTCCAGACTATTCAGAGAGATAAAGCAGAATAAATGAGGTAAAGGATGAAACAAAGGGTGGTTTTAGTCCTCTGTTCCCCATAGTTTCTTTAGCTTTCTGCCTCTTTTGGGAGACTGCATGCCAGCATGTTCTTCTGGTTATTTATTCTGGTTGCACTCAAGATGCACAATTCATTATGGGCATTTCTTCTCTTTCTTCTAGCAAAAAGGAAAGCCATGTTGAAGTTCTGGCTCTGGTGAACAAAATGCTTACCCTGTTTTCTGAGCATTAGTAAGGGAATGACTGGGTATTCATTTTCTGCAGGTGAGACCTTCTTCCTCTTCTTGCTTTCCCTAGCTACCCTTCTGCCACACTAGATTTTCTACCCCTCTCTACTAACATCACCTCCTTACTGCCAGATACGGACCTAAATTGCCTCTGACAATCTTGGAGCAATACCAAAATACCAGATTGAGATGGTTTCTTTAATGACAAATTAAATGGAAACACTAGTGACGGTGATACAGATCTGAGCAGGTTTTGGGTGCTTGGCTTAAAGTTTTGAAAAACACACAGGCATGATTACTTTTCTTGACTCCAAAATCTGAAGTGCGTGTTGTGTAAAAGAAAAGTTAGACTTTTATTATGCCGTTTTATGTAAAGATTAAAAATTATAAAGGTAACTTATTGTCCCCCTCCACTACTGCCCATATTGGACTGGTTTTTAATTTTCCTCCCCCAGAAGCTATTCTCTCCAAAAGGAGTCTAACACCTACCTGGAACCACATAAGCATGAGTGTCGTGGTTTAAGCCCAGTCGCAAATTAGAAAAGCATGTAGCCTGCTCGTTTTCCCCCCACACCCTGTCCTCCCCCCGCCCCCCCCCACACCCGTCAGGGCAGGGAGGGGCCAGCAAA